>JASANF010014360.1:0-15131 GCA_030248245.1 Trissonchulus sp. WLG1_4 | reverse complement strand
ATGACAAAGGTTCCTTCTCTAGAAGGAATAAAAATGTAGAAAAAATGAGTAAAGCATATGACGAGCATTAAAATGATATAAAAATTGTAGCAGTTGGTGCTTCATAACAGTTTATTCAAGTTCTCAAACCTTAACAAAATGCCACAGAGCCTTATGTGCAAAACAGTGAGAACCGAGTTTGCAAACTTGATTTGAAGATTTCTCAGGCTCTACAAAACGTCATGTGATGAAATTTGACCAATCGCCTGTGCGCATATTCAGAGCTTATTTTTGAGCGCAAGAGCTCTGGACAGCCATTGGATGGATTTATTCGTGACTTCAAAGTTAACGCCGACCGTCTTACCCTATTCAACCATATTGCCCCGTTTTACATAAAACTTATTACAAAATGAAACGATTACATATACGCAATTACAAACTAAATAGCCAACATTCTATGTATATTGTAGGAACTTAAGGCGCTATGCTAAGCTAATGCGGATTTTATAGTAGATATCATTGGTTTTTACAAGATCCGAAAAACAAAATGAATAATGAAAATTTATTACTTAACAGTTTGGTTCGAAACAACAACCCTTCCAATTTTCTGAAATTCATTTTTAAAGTACATAAAGCACGTGTTTCAAATCCTTACGTCTAAATCCTACGAAAAATGCAGTACGTTTTGAACACATACTGGGATAAACAACAGGAAAAACCACAGGTGAATTTTACCGCTTTTACTCTGGCTTAGTTTGAAATATGAAACTATTCGCAATCCGATTGGAATTTATAGCACAAAACCTCCCATTACCTATTTTCTAGGTTCCCTTGAGCCAAGCAGTAATTTGGACCCCAGCCCATTTCTGACAACCCGTACAAAATTAAAAGCTCCTATCAAAGGAGCAGTTTAGAACCGTCACTAAAATTTCAGATACCTACTGGCAAGACGTTCTTGTCTAGTTCATACTTGTTTGTATCAAGGCTAGTGTTTGTGACCGACCGCGGTCGGTACAGCTAATCCTTTTTTCAGTTGAAGAAAAAACTAATTTTTCAAGAAAAGAAAGAAATAAATGAAAATTTACAATTTAAAGAAAGAAAGAAACTAGAAATGAAATTGAGAAGATGTCTACTAATTAAATATGTCATTTGCTTGTCAGCTGCCTCGCTAGCGCCGACATTATTTTGATGTTTGCAATATGCAGGCTGCAGTCTAAGTACATGGGTACGCATTATGTTTACATTAAGTTCTGAGGCGCCCAACTTTGGTATCCATCAAAATAGCTGTCACAAATTAGCCCATTAGCAAAACTCAAAATAAAGGGATAAATTAAGAAAGAAAGAAATGAATATTTTCAAGAAAAATGAAATGAAGAAAGAAATAAATGAAGAAAAATTTTCAACTCAAATAAAGGACTAGCTGTACAGATATTAGGAAAAACAAATTCATCCAAAACCAGAGTGTCATTTCGGCTTAACTTAGCCTGCCGGCCTACTTTGGTCGATCGGTCTAATGTAGTCGGCTGACCGATTTGAACGACCGGCTTTAAACGGCCGGACGGCGACTCCAATAGTAGTAATTTTGATTCAATGAACAATTTGCGGTCAAGTGCAGTTCGTGTGCAAAAAGCAGCAAAATATCGTGTGCAAAAAGCAGCAAAATATAATGACATCTCACATCTAATGGAAATTGTGCTTTTCGATTTTCATATTGGCAACTATCTACGTTACGTTAAATCTTGAGCTGATTTACGCTTGACCACGATTTCTCCACAGCTAACTGTGTTCTCCAGGTCCACTTATACCACTGTCCACTTCTCAAATCCAAGTCCACTTATACCACTGTCCACTTCTCAAGTTCAAATCCACTTATACCACTGCTCTCTGTTGTACTATCTACAACACAGTTATAACACTAATAACTGAATTAAACTTATCTGACTCGACAAGTAAAACACAAAACATGAAAGGAATGGCAACTCCTAACGAAGCTAGCCTATAATTTTTGAATGACTAATATTATGAGTAACCCGTCCACTTCACTCTAAATTGAAGTTGCTACGCTGAGGTTATACTTTTTCATTTACTACTTTCAATTAATTTAATTAATAACACACATGTTCAACTTACATACTGTTTGCAATATATACTCCAACTTTTTACTGAACAAAACAATTATATTTTATTCGACATAATGCGCATACATATACTATACAAAGTATACCTATACTCATACTGTAACATACAAAGTATATGCTCATACTGTAACAGTAGTAACATAAATGAACAGTTGGTATTTAATGAAATCTCGCCTAATAAATGATAAACATACAAAACAAGTTAAAATAAAACCATCGGCTGGGCAAATGGAGAGCTCGTTCCAAGCCCAACCTACTCTCTCTCTCCGACACCCTAACAAAAATACAAAAATCACAAAACAAAAAATAGTATAGTAATACGTACGTACCATACAGAATTCACATACACTGTAACACAATGAGCATAAAAATAGGTACAGTTGGGACAGCGAACCAAATCCACGTAATCCAAGAAACGCGTAAATCGTTAAATTATAAGATAATTTGAAGCGAAAAACAAACACACATGCTACACTTATCTCAGAAACGGTAATAGCTAGCGCTGTATTTTTTATGAAAATTTACCTGTGGCTTGAGAGCAATAACACTATCGTTATACAGCGGTTTTTTGCTCATAACTCATGATTTTAGAGTGCACCTTACGTGCCTTTCACTCTAGGGGCCAATTCCTTTAAAGGATTAAACGGACTGGACTTATTTTAGTCTGAGGTTTAGGAATGGCAAATCGGGTTAAACGGACTAAACGAGTTAAAATAAGTCTGTTCCAAAACCACCACTAAACGGATTTAACTTGCAAAAATAACAACAGAATAAGCAAACCCGCAAAAGCAAAATCATATATATTCGATAAGGAAAACAAATAGAAATAGCAAAATCAAGCAAAACTGAACAAAAAAAGCGCTGTGCATAAAGACAATCACACTTATAAACTCACCAAAATTTACATAGGTGGTGTTTAGAAGCTAATAAACGTGTCCTAAATAAATTTATTTTATTTACTGACAGAAACTGTTTGTCAGGGTCCCCAAAATTTAGTAAAAATGGCACTTTCTGAGAAAATTTTACAAAATTTCGCAAAATTTAGAGTATTTTTGGTCGATATGGGGGGGGAGGGTCCCCAAAATTTTGACCCCGTTACATGTATGGACCGTTTAGTCCGATTAAAAAGCAGCGCGCTAAAAGTTTAGTCCGTTTAATCTGAAGGTTCTGGAATGGCAATTTTCAGCATAATTGTGCGGCCGCCTCAGCGGCCGTACATACTAATTTCAGTTAATGCACTGAAACTGAAATTGCATTTAAATCATGCTCAGTTTCAGTGCATCACTGAAGCATGCAGCAATGACTGCCTGGATCATGCGCGTTTTGTGTGCGACGCTGTGTGTGTCTGTCTGTCTGTGTGTGTGTGATAAGTGGTTGTGCGTGTGTGTGCGTGCCTCCCCATAATAAACGACAATGACATGTTGACAGTCGACATTTATCAATCGATAACAATGTCGACTGTTTTAACAAACCTTCACTATCGATGATACATTAATACTCCAACAACTAGTTGCAATTTAAATCGCATTATCTGACGGGGTCGTGGCCTAATGGTTAAGGCGTGTGACTACGAAACAGCCTGCAGTAGGTTCGATTCCCATCGGCGGGCATCAGCAAGCAACTTTTTCAGATTCTAAAGCAAATTAATGTTTTTGCTTTTTTGCAAGTTTACATTAAAAAATTTATTGTTGTAGCGGTCTAAATACCCGGTAAATTCTTAAATTGTTATTGTATGTACTCACACATACGTAAAACGTAATCGTCGAACAGATTTTTAGTAATGCAAAATTTCCGGTCTTGTGATACATACATTTATACTTGAATAATGATGAAACTCTGCGTAACATGTGTAATCTGTATCAGAAATTAGAAGGACTACGGACAAAAAGTCTTGGTGCTTGCCGCGCCTAATTTTACCGATACGGTAAAATAATACTTATTGTTGTCATGTGAAGTATGTACGCTCGGCAACAAAAGTGCTTGTTTTTAAACCGTTTAGTCCGATTAATTAACCCTTTAATCCGGTAAAGGAAAGGCCCTAGGGCGATGAGATTAGAATTTCGATTCTGGAACTTTTCGAGAAACACTAGAGAGCACGTCTACATAAAAATGAAAACCTATGAAAACCCCCACATAAAAGACCAATGCAATTAATTCCTCGAAAGAAAGAAATGCATAGATAAGAAATAATAAGGGATATTCTCAAACATAAAACTTAAGACATAAAAAATTAACAAAACAGACGATTAAAAACGCACATTACAACCAAAAGTCCTACACAGAAACTGAAATTCATGATCGCAAGAAATATAGTCCACAGGTTAAAACAAAGAAAAGTTAGAAAATATAAAAACGAGTTCTTCACTGCAGGATTCATTTTAACAATTTGCCAGCTGAACGGACATACGACTGTAAATATGAATCGACAATTAAACAATTATGCTGAATAATATCTTCAAGTCAACTGGTCCGGGCTAGAAATATTGCTAGATCTGAATATAGCGGCGGAATCCGAAGCAATTTGCGAATGCGTTATGATGGTGTTAGGCGTAGTTATTTTACGATAAGTCAATTGGCTGGCAGTGAAATCAGTCGGATTTAATATGACACCGTCTTCCGCCTGGGTCGGAATAAAACTGGGGGTGGAACGATACCGTGGCGGAATCTGAAATAAAAAATAAAGAAATCAAATAATATAATCTGAGCATCCTTTAGCATTAATAGTTACAATATGTATTATTATTTATTTAGTATCCTAATGCTTTTAAATGAATAAAATTACAATACATTCATAGCTCATGCCACACTAAAAGATATCCAAAGATTAATTATGTTGTAAAAATGGCTGAAACAACAATCTAAAATTGTCGTTTTTAATATAAACTTAGAATCAATAACGGATTATAACAGTTCTTTCCAAAAAACAGAAACAAAACAGAGAATCAGCTACGGCAAAAGTGTGTCTGACATATTTTAAAGCGCTATTTATTCGTAAATGCCGAAATAGAGCAATACCTTAATGGCGGTGGCTAGAAGCTCGTTTACGGATAAAGCCTGACTCGGACTATCTGGACGAATCTAAAAGCAACACAGGAAACTGCTGAGTCACTATAAAAAACGACACCAATTCACTACAGAACTGCATAATTTTCGTTCTAGCAATGGGAGGGTGATGACCGTCAAGGGCGCACCCAACGGGGGAAGGGATAGGGGAAATACCGCACAAACTATTTTTCCACTAAATTTTTACACATTTTTTACATTATTATTTTTTTACACTAAACTAAACCCGTTAAATTTCTCTTCACTAACCAAACTTTAGCACAAGCCACTCTGTAGGAATCCAAATACCCAAGCTTATCGGGAAAAAACGTGAGTGTGAAAGCAATTAACCAGGTTAACCGGCCCTAGATTAGCAAACCAGACAAACCCACCCTGGAATGGTGCTGAGTGCTCGGCCCTGGCTCGTTACAGTGACCTTCCGAGGTCATTCGATGAATTTTCTGTCTAGAATGACTGCCACCGGACAACTTTCGAGACCGTTTTTTACACTTCTCATACAGAACCAAATTGGCGGATTGTCTGGGTAGTGATCTTGTGTCTTGATTACAGCCTGAAATATAGAAAGTAAATTTCTTTTAAAGATTGGAAAAAGTTGACGAAATTTTCACTTAAAAATAAAATTGACAAAAACGCTGAACTGATCCGGTTTGAAGTTTGCCCAAACCTTCAGGTATATCACAAATGTTATCCACACTATAGTCTCGTGAAAAGGAACTTCCGATTTTACCAAAAATATTTTACAAACTAATAGTAATGTTTAGGGTCGATTACTTACAGCTCCTAAAGCAAAAAAAATCACGCCACTATATACACAAACAGTGGGTCAGGGTTTTTTTTTGAAAATGGAAGGTGTGTCCAAGTTGTGTCCGGCGAAAAAAATTTGTGTCCCGAAAGCGTCGAGTGTGTCTGGGTGTCAGTTCGGCCGTTCGAGTCAAGCAGGTTTTTTTTTAAATTTTGCGTGCATAATTGTGCAAAATTTTAATTTTTGTGAGCAAAAATTTATATTTTTGTACAAACTAAATGCGTTTTCTTTGCCATTTAAGGGGGTAATTGCGTTTTTAGGTGTTTTTTTGAAAGGCCATAGCTCAGCGTTTACAAATTCAAATCACAAGCGGTCTTTTGCATTAGGTAGAACAATATCATTCCTAAATGTATGCCATGTATTGAAATTTAACCTGTGATTTTGTTTCCAGTATAAGCGACTAAAGAAAGGTCCTTTCCAAAATGTTACAATTTTTTACAAAAAGTTTGCGCCACAGCTCTGAATCATACGATTACCTGTTGGGGCTAAAAGTTGGTAAGGTTTTTGACATGTTTAAAATCCCCAGGCATGTCCCCCACTTTTTTAATAACTAGTCAATTTACTGAGAAAATAGCTGAAAAGCAAACGCACCGAAAATTTAAGATATTTTCTTGTAATTAAAACCCTCTAAAAATGTCCACAGGTGAAATTTCGAAAAAGTGAGAGACATGCCTGGGGATTTTGACCTTTACAGTGCTGTCCCAAAAATTTATGCTCAGGCGTCACTTATAACTTGAGTACTGGTGGCGCAAAGTTTACATAGAAATCACAAAAACCTCGAAAACGCAACTACCACCTTAAGTAAATATATATACATTTTTTTTCGATCGGGGAATAAAAACCGCAGACGGGACTCTTGTGTGATAATTCAGTGGGAAAAAACTTACGTGGGGTATGAATTCCCCCCTACCCCCCCCTGGGTACGCCCTAAAGCCATACCAGTGGCAGATCCAGGAATTTTTTCAATGAAACGGGTATATATATGAATAAAAATAAGATTTGCATTAACCTACTGAAACATAACAGCCAATACTAGAAAAAATACCAGACATACCGTCAAACGGCAGTGATGCGAGTTCAAACGCAGCATAATGTATATATTCATGTATATATATATATATATATATATATATATATATATATATATATATATATATATATATATATATATATATATATATATATATATATATATATATATATATATATATATATATATATATATATATATATATATATATATATATATATATATATATATATATATATATATATATATATATATACATAGTAAGGAAAAATGCCCTTGTCGGGCGGCTCCTTGGGACGAATAGGTAACTGTCTGTCTAAAGCGGAAAAATACTTAGGCTGAGCTTGTAAAAGCATTGGTACAAGACATACAGCCAACAGGGGGGTACCGTCAAGGGGACTATTCAACATCTCAGCAAGAAAGTGATAATACCAGTGAATGCATAGCATATGGGTTTATATTCGTATACAAAACGATAGACCTCCGGCTCATGATAGCTCCACTGCCCGTAGCGAACCTACCCCCGTAATACACGTGGCGGGGGGTATGGGCATGCCCTGGCGCTTATAGGCCGAAATTAAAAAAAAGCCCATGTTAGTTTCTATTCCACTTCTGTACCACCTCACATGCAAAAGATCATGACTGGCCGTTTTGCGCAACTTCTTAAAAAGTGTGCTAAACTTTTTCGTACTTAGTCATTTTTTGGACCCCAAAAAAGGGGTTTCCCCCCTCCCAGCACAGCCTCTCACGGAAACACCCGAGCAAAACCATTTTTTCCGTGTCTATTGCAGGCTATACGAAATGTGAATAACCAAAAAAGGTGTCGCTCGGATGAATTACCGGCAAGAAAAGTTCTGGGAAAAAAAGAGCGAAAGTCCGTGAATATTGGGGGGTCCCCGGGAGTATATATATATTTCAGAAAATCCTTGACCAATCCGGCTGAAATTTTGCCAGCACTTAGGTATTGCTAAGGGGTGTACACACACAAAATTTCGTGTAAAAAGCTCTTCTATATTTTGAGTTACAAAAAGATCAAATTCTCAAAATCCGCAATAGTGCTAAATTTTCCTATTCTAGGGTTGGGCGCTATCGCGCCAACCCTGATACAGCACTGGCGGTCCCAGACTTCAATTTCCGGGGGGGGGCGGAGGTCTGAAGAAATTTTTTCACTTTTTATAATAGCGTTTTTTAGTTTTACGCTATCTTGTAAAGCCGCAGCCATTTTAAGCGCAATGAGTTGAGTCTGTTTGTTGTAAAAGCCAGTGGTGTACCCAGGAAAAAATGGAGATTTTTCAATTTCTAGGCCGAATTTGGTCAGCTGGAGACGTATCACAAAATTTTTCCGACAGCACAATAAAACACAGGATGGGAACATCAGCCCAGACAGTGTATTATACAACTAAATGCAGCATAATATACTCGTGTATAGCAGGCGGGGAAAAAAACCCACCCCATTTTTTGGGGGAAAAAAACCCACCCGGGTTCCGGAACTTGGGTATGTGGTACAGGCCTAAAAATTTGCCAGCGTATAGTACAGTCCCTGTAGGCAAACGTATATAAGCGGTATCCAAACGGGGTCTCGTTTGTACTTTTTATGAGGCAAAAATTTTGACCCCCCATTTTGACCCGACATGGCTCCAAGGGAGGTGAATTTTGGAGTCTCATTTCTCAGCACTAAAAGATGCGAGCTCAAATGTAAAAACACTTTTACAGAGGACTACCCTTCCTCTATTCATGACCGCAGTGGCAGGTCCCTCCTTTTTTCGTACGAGGGGGGGCATGACCGAAACTAGACGGGGTAAAAAAAACCCATGTGGGGGAAAAAAACCCACTTTTTGAAAATAGTCTGGTGATGTCGAAAAACCTTGTAGCTACTCCAAAAGACTCATGATAGTGCAAAAAGACGTTTATTGTTAACACAAATGCGCATACTGACACTTTCTTGATCGATTTCTGGAATACAGGCCTAATAGTCGGACTTTGTCATTTTGAGGTACCTTTGGAGCGGAAAGCAGTATTATCTGGTACTATTGCCAGTTTTTTGTATGTTTTTAATTATAACCTGGTTAAAAAAAAAAAAAAATTTCTCTTGTTTAAACGCCAAATAACCGAATAAAATTAAACTATGTCCGTCACGACCAGTCACACCCACTTACGGCATCCTCCATGGAGGGTCGATGGCGTAAAAAGTAGCCATAAAGTGCAGATTTTGCATGTATTTGAAGCGTAATAGCAACTTTTTAGTTGTTTTCAACGTTTTCAGGCGAAATTAAGGTGTTTTGTTTTCAAATCTGAAAATTCAAAATTTTATAATGGGCTGCGAAGGGCAGTTTTCAAACTTGTCTACCTGAGGCCCCATAGCAAATCTGCGCATAGTTTTGACATCAGTGGCCTCTACTACTCCTAATACGTGCCATAGCGTTGAAAAACTACCGCTAACACACTTTTCGGGTGATTTATGGGGTGGGTTTTTTTTCCCCACATGGGTTTTTTTTCCCCCAAATGGGTTTTTTTTCCCGGCAAGTTTTTGGCTTCCCGCCAAAAAATGGTAAGAGATAGCGAAATGAAACCGGTGCCAGCATTTAGAGCAAGGTTAGGCCTACGACAGATTTTTTTGGTTTCCCGTGAAAACGTATAGTCTATGAGCTACATGACGAAATATGAAAATGCGGGGTTTTTTTCCCCGCCTGCTATATATAGACATGCATAGGCTTTGATGAAAGATAATAACAAGGAATAGTAAGTCACAGAGTCGCAGGGGTCTGGGGGCGGCCAGGAAAAAATTAGGAGAAATTTTTTATTTTTAGGCCAAATTTGGTCAATTGGAGACGTATCGGAAATTTTTTTCGGTAAACCTAGCTACATCATCACCATAATCATTGTCAGGGGCTTCTCGAGAGGTGTGTCTAAGTTGTGTCCGGCAGGAAAAAATTGTGTCCCGAAAGCGTCGGGTGTGTCTGGGTGTCAGTTCGGCCGTTCGAGTCAAGCAGGTTTTTTTTTTAAATTTTGCGTGCATAATTGTGCAAAATTTTAATTTTTGTGAGCAAAAATTTATATTTTTGTACAAACTAAATGCGTTTTCTTTGCCATTTAAGGGGGTAATTGCGTTTTTAGGTGTTTTTTTGAAAGGCCATAGCTCAGCGTTTACAAATTCAAATCACAAGCGGTCTTTTGCATTAGGTAGAACAATATCATTCCTAAATGTATGCCATGTATTGAAATTTAACCTGTGATTTTGTTTCCAGTATAAGCGACTAAAGAAAGGTCCTTTCCAAAATGTTACAATTTTTTACAAAAAGTTTGCGCCACAGCTCTGAATCATACGATTACCTGTTGGGGCTAAAAGTTGGTAAGGTTTTTGACATGTTTAAAATCCCCAGGCATGTCCCCCACTTTTTTAATAACTAGTCAATTTACTGAGAAAATAGCTGAAAAGCAAACGCACCGAAAATTTAAGATATTTTCTTGTAATTAAAACCCTCTAAAAATGTCCACAGGTGAAATTTCGAAAAAGTGAGAGACATGCCTGGGGATTTTGACCTTTACAGTGCTGTCCCAAAAATTTATGCTCAGGCGTCACTTATAACTTGAGTACTGGTGGCGCAAAGTTTACATAGAAATCACAAAAACCTCGAAAACGCAACTACCACCTTAAGTAAATATATATACATTTTTTTTCGATCGGGGAATAAAAACCGCAGACGGGACTCTTGTGTGATAATTCAGTGGGAAAAAACTTACGTGGGGTATGAATTCCCCCCTACCCCCCCCTGGGTACGCCCTAAAGCCATACCAGTGGCAGATCCAGGAATTTTTTCAATGAAAGAATGAAGTGAGCTAAATTACTGTATTGCTGAATTAAATCAAAATCAATCTAACCAATTTTGCAGAACCTAACCTAAACTCTGAACTGGTGGAGTGATTTTTGTGACTGCTTGTTGTAGGTTCTATTGGTGCCTGAAATTCGTAAATTTTTTGTGATAAAATCACGTGTATCAATTATGTCAGGGTCCAACTATTTTTTCAAAATAGTTTTTTCGGTCCGACCAAGAGTATCTACATACATACATAGTGAGCTTTGGGGCAGACCCTTCCAGAACACGTAGTGAAATAAATTTAAATATAAGTTTAGTTGACAAAAGACAGTAAAACCGAACGTATCTAAATAAAACTACATATTAATTAAAAAATAATCTATACAAATAAAACCTGGGCATTTAAAAAGAATGTATTGCATAATACATAGGTACATAGGAATCACCAAAAAATTCATGTATTCCAATTATATACCATAAACAAACTAACCCAATTTGTGCAGGTAAGTCGGAACATTGGTTTCTAAGTCAGCTAGATCGCTTCGGATGACATAATCCATGGTTTGAACCAGTTTCAGGGACATTCGCAAAAACGACGCGTTACTCGGCAGACACGTGCCTTCGCTCAGCGCTGGGAACAGACTTTTCATCGACGGCTCAAGCGAAAAGGCTTCGGCGTAAATTTCTGTGGACAGTTCGCTAAGACTGGTGAATTCGGGACACCAGGTTTTGCGAATAATGTGCAATTCGTCAACGTCTAACGGGCAAGTAATGGTGATACTGTCACAAGCCTCGTTCGGGTCCAGATAGTCACTTTCGCCACGATAACCTATGCATTCGCAGCACTTGGAAAACGGATACTTGAGACTGTGCCATACTTGAGCGATAAATGTTGGCTGTGGCTTCATGCCTTCAGTCTGCATTTAATAGGTAAATTTTTCTAAAAATAATAATAAAATACAGATACAGAAAGGCATAGAATGAAGGAAAGACTGACAAGAGTACTGCGTCTGCATAGTTATCATAAAAGCAGTGAGTCTATCGGTTAAATAAGTATCTTTTTTTCATATTAAAATGGAAGTATGTAGAAATATGTAATTTGTTGTTGTTAACAAACTTTAATTCCTACAGTTTTTTAATTACTATACAGACGTACATAGTACACAACTGACCAGTGTTCCAATAAATAACTGTTGGCTTAAAAGAGTATGTTCCAAAAATGCTATTGTACTTTAAAACCTGTTTTACATTATGAAACAAGGTGGGGATTCATTGTCTCGTCAAGAACTGTTAACAAACTATACATGATAATTTGCAAGAATTTTAAGCATACCTAAGCACAAAGAAGTACCATGATACATAGATTATCTAAATGTGAACACATAGCTAATTTTAAGTTTATTAGGCATAAGATCGTCATTCAAGCAGTATCAAAAGTGCTAGCTGGGCCCAGTTGCTCAAACCTACAATTATTACAACTGATTGATTGGCTATCGCACGTGGTGCCACATTAAAAAACGCACAGGTAGTTTTTTGATTTGTGCTCGTGGGGCGCCTCAGATGGTGCCACATTGTACAACTAGACGCCACATGGAGCATCCCACGCTTCCCCCATCCAAACGAGTGGAACAGGCTTAACGCGGACTGCAGGAAATTTACCCATGTGTCAAAACGACCGTAGTCCGAAACTATTAATCATAGAAAGATTATGAAATTTAGCGCAAAGGGGCTATTACGATATCAAAACAAATCTTAAAGTGACACTATTTCTTGTGCGTGGACGCAAATGTGACCTAAACGCCGAAAACTAGAGTAACAAGCGTCTTAACAGAAACCGGCAAATTGTTATTGTGTCTGTTTTTTCCGTTTTCCCCAGCGCATAAGATACTGAAAAGCGAAAAACAACAACGAATTGGAGCCATTAATTATAGGTTTCAGTTGACGCTTAGTAGCCTATTACTTATCTACGACAATTATTACTTATCTACAAACTAATTTATTTTACTCTCTGCTGAAGATTGAAATCCTAGGCGACCACTTTTGTCGCATTCGTGTAATGCGTAGCGTAGGCATTAATGAAAAACACTGTGCTATATTCATGCCATATAATTAATCAAATGGCACAAGCATACTAATTGCTGCAGCTACATATAAACTATAAACAAACTATGAACATAAACAGACGACTTTGGCAAAAGTGTTCAGCAATCTCAACCGAAACAGTAAAGAAACCGTTTGTCTGCGCTCACTATTCAAAAAATGTTGAACCAAAAAGTGAATGGACTGTTTGCATTCATAAAGGCCTAATCACACAAGGGCGCATTGCATGGCGCACGCCATGGCACACGCTATGCAGCATGAGCGGGCGTATTGCCTGAGAAAATGTTCACCCAAAAAAGTGAATACATCGTTTGCATTCACTACTCAGAAAATTCTAACACAGGATTTTGTTAGACAATAACAATTTAATTTTCCTTAAGCTCGATTCAATCTTACAGCAGTGTTCTTGTCGTTAAGCCGGCAAAAATTGGCCTGAGACGTGAATAATCGTAATTTTGAACAAAAATACTGGTTGAAATGAATGAACTCTCAGTCAGATTTCAGACAACAGAATATCAAGATTGATTAGCCCGCCAAAAGCAATTAGTTGTTTGATGAGCCAACTTGTATAACACTGAGAATAGTGTTCTTTAACTTTAACGCCTACTTTTATGACTCACCCTACTTAAGTAACCACTTGAGCTGGTTAATTAAAAGTAATTAAGTAAGCATCAGTTCCGCCTTTCAAGTTCTAGTAATAGGTAATACTAAGTTCGAAAATATGATTTAGTTTTAGACTCATAAATAAAAATAAAAATTTCTCTATATGTACATCCTTTAAAATTCTGGGCACATAACGGAGTCTGACCATACGGCAAAAAACATCCTGAAACCTGCTTCCACGCACGCTACATTTTTCCATTTTTCCTGTTGTGCCACAGCACAACAGGTCTCTAATTTTGATTTCTGGCGGAATACACTGGGCTTGTAGTGCAATGTACGTCTGTGCGTTAGTTTGCTTTGCATATTAGAGCTACTGCGCGAGCGTCACATCATTGTCTAGTGCAAAAGTTACACTGTAAGCTGGAAAAACGTCAATGTGCGTTTGTTTAGTTCATATGTGTCACATAGTGCGCGTGTGTCACATTGCTGATAGTACCAACATTTGACCAGATAATTTTGTTGGCAGCATCTTATGTTTCCTGCGAACTGTAGTCATTTTTGGTCATGAAAGAATGAATACACTCATCAAAACAACCCATTCCTACATAATTTGTTGTAAGATACTTAAAACTACTTCCAGTTTTTGCATAAACAACTTATTGTAAGATTGCATAAAAACGCATTGAACTTTTTTTGCATACACATTTTACAATAAGATGCATCTGCTGCACAACAGGTTTTAGCTGACCTGCTGGTCAGCTTACTTGAACATAATTCTTAATACTTACTGAAGGTTTTGCCGCAGGTTGGGCTTGTTATAAGTTTATTTTTTATATGTGACCTTTCTGATTCCAGCAATATGCTTCCACAAACCATCTGTTAGTCAAGCCTTTTTATGAAGCTATAAAACTTTGTCACAATGTCGGAAAAATGATGTGGGGTGGTCCAACAAAATTCAATAAAAAAATTCAGGTCGAAAGTCAAGGTTCTTGAGTCCAGTCGATTTCACATATGAGCAATAAACCGTTTAAGGAGACCCGCAACAACAGCCAAAAACCATACAGCAAACTTGTGCAGAAAGGTGCCCTTTACTTAAACTAGCCCAGCGGAGACCGTTTGCAGCCGATCAGTCAAAACTTTGGCATAATACTATAAGTTACAAACGTGAATATATTTTGAAAGGTGGTTAAAAAATTAAAAGATAGCTCTGAAAAGCTTCAACAAAAGGTTTTGACGGAATCAGAAACAAGTTGAAGAAAATCTAAAGGCAACTATTCGTGGATAGATGGATTTTTTCAAAGCCAAACTGGCCCAAGTGTAGTGTCCTACGTGGCCAAATTTGGCCAACTTAATCAGTTGATGTATATACATAGGTAGTTAGTTTTGTTTCGAAGAATTGTTAACTGGTCTGCCTAAATGTGGGATGATGAGAAATACATAAATCTGAAAAGACATTAAAAATTATTTTTAAAAATTTTGAGGGCACATCCGGGGGCACACCATCCATGGTCTTGTGCTATTAGAAATGGTCAAGTTGGCCTACTGACTTGGCCAACTTGGCCAACTTCAATGGCTAACTTGGCCAACTTTGAAAATGGCTT
>JASANF010014359.1:0-16780 GCA_030248245.1 Trissonchulus sp. WLG1_4 | reverse complement strand
GTTCGTTCAGTTACGTATTGCTAAGCCTGGGCTCATCATTTGAACACCCTTGTGTAGCTGCAACCGCTCTGTTAGCAGTCGGTGGTCGTAGTACACTTGGCAGCCGTAGCACCTTCCTGTGCTTACTTTAAACCGCAAAGGAAGTTGTTTTGGTTTGAAAACACAACATAAAAGCAAAAAGTACCCGTATTTTTTCCCCACAAAACGACCAAAAATGGGGGGTAAAAAATATGGCTCCCGTACGCGCCAACCAGTACCAATAGAGAAGAACCATTCACAGTTTGAAAGAAGGGTAGCTGACTATGCCATATGTGCCAAATAACCAATATCATCATCAGCTTCGTAACTTAGGCATATGTGCGTCTGTATGGGTATTTATGTAGCTGGGCTCATCATTTGAACACCCTTGTGTAGCTGCAACCGCTCTGTTAGCAGTCGGTGGTCGTAGTACACTTGGCAGCCGTAGCACCTTCCTGTGCTTACTTTAAACCGCAAAGGAAGTTGTTTTGGTTTGAAAACACAACATAAAAGCAAAAAGTACCCGTATTTTTTCCCCACAAAACGACCAAAAATGGGGGGTAAAAAATATGGCTCCCGTACGCGCCAACCAGTACCAATAGAGAAGAACCATTCACAGTTTGAAAGAAGGGTAGCTGACTATGCCATATGTGCAGTTGGTGCCGAAAAACAACTAGACTCCGTGACAAGAGAAGTTTGTCAAAATTTTGTTGACCCTTGTAAAATGAGACATGTTTTGGGTGCATGATTTTGTCACCTTCATATTGTAAGCTGAACACAGATTATTACTAGGTAATATGTTTAAGTAATGTAGCACTAGTAGTGCTTGCTTTGTATGTATTCAACAGGCATATACCTATTGGGGTTTTTCTTGGAGAGGGGTGTATTTTTTTACCCCATGTTTTCGATCGTATTTTTTACCCCCTCTGAATATATCGTAAATCTTTTTCGGCGAACTGCAAAAACAAAAAGGGGGACCCTTGTTGAAATTTTCTATGAGTTGGCCAAAAGGGGGGTTCAGTACCCTGAACCCCCCCCTGGGTACGCTCTTGATAGCCAACAGGGGGGCACCGTCTAGGGCACTATTTTATATATATACATCTGAGAAGAAAATGATAATACCACTGAATGCACAGCCTACGAGTTTATAATCAAATACAAAACGATAGACCTCCAGCTATAACCGTGAGTGACAGCTCCACTGCCCGTAGCGGGTCTACCCCCCGTAATACACATGACGGAGGGTATGGGTATGCCCTGAGGCTATTCGAAAAAAGCCCTCGTTAGTTTCTGTACCACATGCAAAAGATCATGACTGGCTGTTTTGCGCAACTTTTTTAAAAAAAGTGTGCTAAACTTTTTCATACTTTTTTTGGATTTTTGGAACCATTTTTAAGGAACCATATTTTAATTTTTTTTATTTTTGGAACCATTTTTTGGACCCCAACAAAGGGCTTTCCCCCAGACAGCACAGACTCACACGGAAACACCTGAGCAAAACCTTTTTTCCGTGTCAATCTGTTAGTGCTGAGAAATCAAAGTTCACCTCCCTTTTGGAGCCATTTAGGGTAAAAACTGGGGGTTCCAATTTTTTCTTCCTAAGTATTACCAACTAGATCCTTTGCACACAGATGCCTACAGGAACTGTACTACGCTGACAAACTTTTGGGACTTGTATAGCAGGCGGGGGAAAAACCCAGCCCATTTTTTTGGGGAAAAAAACCCACCCCAGTTCCGGAACTTGGGTACGTGGTACAGGTCTAAAAATTTGCCAGCGTATAGTACAGTCCCTGTAGGCAAACATATATAAGCGGTATCCAAAAGGGGTCTCGCTGGTATTTTTATGAGTCAAAAATTGGACCCCCCTATTTTTGACCCGACATGGCTCCAAGGCAGGTGAATTTTGGAGTCTCATTTCTCAGCACTAAGAGATGCGAGCTCAAATGTAAAAACACTTTTACAGAGGACTACCCTTCCTCTATTCATAACCGCAGTGGTAGGTCCCTCCTTCCTTCGTACGAGGGGGGCACGACCGAAATTAGACGGGGTAAAAAAACCCATGTGGGGGAAAAAAACCCACTTTTTGAAAATGGTCTGGTGATGTCGAAAAACCTAGTAGCTACCCCAAAAGACTCATGGTAGTGCAAAAAGACGTTTATTATTAACACAAATGCGTATATTGACACTTTCTTGATCGAATTCTGGAATACGGGCCTAATAGTCTGACTTTGTCATTTTGAGGTCCCTTTGCAGCGTAAAGTAGTATTTTCTGGTACTATTGCCATTTTTTGTATGTTTTTAATTATAACCTGTTAATTTCTCTTGTTTAAACGCCAAATAACCGAACAAAATTAAATTATGGCCATTACGACCAGTCACAACCACTTCCGGTACCCCCCACTGAGTGTCGATGGCGTAAAAAGTAGCCATAAAGTGCAAATTTTGCATGCATTTGAAGCGATATCGCAACTTTTTAGTTGTTTTCAACGTTTTCAGGCGAAATAAAGGTGTTTTGTTTTCAAATCTGAAAATTCAGAATTTTATAATGGGCTGCGAAGGGCAGTTTTCAAACTTGTGTACCTGAGGCCCCATAGCAAATCTGCGTATAGTTTGGCATCAGGGGCCTCTACTACTCCGAATACGTGCCATAGAGTTGAAAAACTACCGCTAACATAAATTTTGGGTGATTTATGGGGTGGGTTTTTTTCCCCCACATGGGTTTTTTTCCCCCAAATGGGTTTTTTTTCCCGGCAAGTTTTTGGCTTCCCGCCTTAAAACGGTAAGAGATAGCGAAATGAAACCGGTCCCAGCGTTTAGAGCCAGGTTAGGCCTACGACAGATTTTTTTGGATTCCCGTGAAAACGTATAGTCTATGAGCTACATGACGAAATATGAAAATGCGGGTTTTTTTCCCCGCCTGCTATACCACGTACTCAAGTTCCGAAACCAGGGCGGGTTTTCCCCCAAAAAATGTCCGCGTGTTATATACACACATATGTACATATAATGAATAGGTATAGGTAACAATGAGTAAAATGAAAATAAACCCGAGATGAATGCGCGTACAAAACAAGCGATAAATCTAAAATAACGATTTATTCTATTCGATTCAATCTAATCTTTATTATTTAGATTATTCTCTAATAAAGAATAATCTAAAAAATATATATCTAAATAATAATAAAATAAAAAAATGACTAAAGGAAATGAATATATAATTCCACAATATATTTATGTATTTATATAACATATTATGTATACGTGGAATTTTAAGAAAATTTAGTCAAAAATATTACAAAACAAACAAATGTCGAATATGTCAGAAACATGTCGCAAGTAAAACTTTATACCACAGAAACGCAGCAACAGCTAAAAAATCTTAGAAAGTAGTTAAAACAGTATACGTTAGTTAATGACAGTAATATATAATAGGTGTAAACTAGTTAAAAAATCAAACAGTCGGAAACTCGGAAAGTATATAAACAGTCGGAACCTAGTGTGAAGTTTGTCGGAAACGAGTGTGAAATAATCGGAAACGAGTGGGAAACCAGTGTGTAATAGTCGGAAACGAGTGTGAAACCGGTCGAAAACGAGTGTGAAACCAGTCGAAAACGGGTGTGAAGGCAGTGTGAAATAGTCGGAAACGAGTGTGAAATTAGTCGAAAACGAGTGTGAAATAATCGGAAACGAGTGTGAAACGAGTGTGAAAAGAGTCGTAAACCAGTGTGAAAGAAGTGCACAACTATTGTTGAATATTTTCACACTGGATTTCGACAGTGTGAATTCAGTGTGAATTTTGTCGAAAATGTTTTCGACATTTTTCACACTGGATTTCGACGTTGAAATCGAGTGTGAATTCAGTGTGAAACTAGTGTGAAACTTTTCACACTTATTTCCGACGTCTGAAATGAGTGTGAAATTTGTTGGACAGATCGGACCAGTCGAAAACAAATCGAAATCAAGTGTGAAATATTTTCGACTCATTTCACACCCGATTCCGACATCGGAAAACAGTGTGAAATTTTAAAATTTCACACTGGATTCACACTAGATTTCGACTCATGGTTTTCCTGTGATTTAGGGAGGATTAGAACGGAAAAAACAAGAGCTTCGGAAAAAAATTGCGAAAACGTCCCTCACTGAGGGTTCAGATTTCGGGGGGTCGTATCTCAGAAAATCCAAAAAATGAAATAGGGGTTCTTGAAGCAAAAATGCTTCCCCCAAGGTGCTCTACTCAAAAAAATAGGTCCACTATTTCCCCCCCCCCCAACTTTGGCCCGGCAGTTTTTCCCTGTGCCAAAGAAAACTAGGGATCTGTTTTCTGCAAAATTTTTTCGGTTGCGGATTTTTCAGATGTTTTTTACCCTTTCTATTATTCAGAAGCATTTTACAGACTTTCAGAGGATTTTTAAATAATTTTCAGAAAAATTCAGGGAAAATTCACAGAAATTCAGGAAAAATTCAAAGAATTTTAATCAAAATTCAGAGACTGAATTTAATCTGAAAAAATGTTACTGGGTTTTCAGAATAATTTCAAATACTTAGTCGTACTGATATTTACAAAAGTGAAAAACATGTGAATTTTCTCTGAAACTCGTGTAAAAAGTATCTGAAATTTATCTGAAAAGCCAGTAACATTTTTTTCAGATAAAATTCAGCCTCTGAAAATGTCTGAATTTTCCGTGAATTTATTTGAAATTTGTCTGAAATAGTGAAATTCATCTGAAAGTCTGTAAAATGTCTCTGAATGAACAGGCACAGGGTAAAAAACATGTTACGGCAAAAACGAGTTTTTGAGCAAAAACAAGGGCCAGGATACAAATGCACAGGAAAATTATTACCAGAAAAAGCGCCGAGGGGTGGATTTCACCACGCGTGTGGTGAAAACGTGCACGGTGGTTTTTAACGATGGTTTTACGTACGTTTTCATATAATTTCCACATAACTTCAACTATTCATCATCACAGGAAATAATTTTTTCTGTGATGAGGGAGGGGCCAATGTATTGGTTATTTTCGAAATTCGGAAATTTTCCCTAATTTCAGAAATAAATATCAAAATCTTTGAAGACGCAGTCGCAGACGCGAGCTCGAAGTTTCGCGCGCTCAAAATAAGCTGGACACTTAGCTATCCCCACTAATCAACTATCTTGGCCCGTATTCACATACTAACACTAACGCTTAAACTTAATGTTTACACTTAGGCGTCACTTAGGCGTTTACACTTGCATAAAACTACATGTAAACTACAACTGCTACTCCTTAATTCTTTCAGTTTCATAAAGCTACATCAGTGTATCTACATTACATCTCTGCAAATTTGTGGGCCTGTGAGCTGTGTCTGTGAATTCTGTTTCAATGGCCCCTATTCACATACTAAGGCCCGTATTCACATACTAAGTGTAACGCTTAAACTTAGTGTTTACACTTAGTGTTAGCGCTTATAAGCACTAAGTTTCATTCACAAACTTGACCTTTTAACATGCTAAACATACTTAAGCGCTTAGCGCTTAGCAAACGCTTAGCGTTAGTTTGTGAATAACACTTAGTATGTGAATACGGGCCTAAGTGTTATTCACATACTAACGCTAAGCGTTTGCGCCTAAGTATGTTTACCATGTTAGAAGTTCAAGTTTGTGAATAACACGTAGCGCTTATAAGCGCTAACACTATGTGTAAGTACTAAGTTTACGCGTTAGCGTTAGTATGTGAATACGGACCAATATCTCACAGGCACAGGCCACAGCTCACAGGCTACAGCCCACAGGCACGGCGAAATTCATATAACGCGCATATAACAGCAAGCTGTTGTTCAGCAGCGTACATATGTGCGTTTGCTGGCAAGCTGAGGCACAGGCACCTGTGGCCACAGGTCACAGGCCCACAAATTTGTGCCTGTGGGCCTGTGTTTTTATTGAAACGGGTTACTGATGTATCTACATTTACAATTACATCGCGATGTAAAAAAATTATAGTGTGATATTTGACATCGAAGTAGCTAGGGTTGTTTTGATGTGGAAACTGCATCAAATCAAAACTAGTTTTGATGCAGTTTTGATTTTTGATGCATCAAATCAAATTAAATCAATCGATTTTCAAAAGGTCCAAATCAAATCAAATCAATCGATTTTCAAAAGGTCCAAATCAAATCAAATCAATTTATTTTCAAGAAGCCCGCATCAAATCAAATCAATTGGTTTTTGAGAGCCTGAGAGGGTTCACATCAAATCAAATCAAATCAATTGATTTTTGAGAAGTCCACATCAAATCAAATCAAATCAAAACTGAAAAATTACTTGGGTTTTGATGCAGTTTTGATCTAGTTTTGATGCAGAGTTGATGTAGTTTTGATGCAGCGTGAAAAATTTATAATAAAATAAAATTCTAATTTGTAGAAATCTAGTCTCCTCAGCTTAAGGACGCGAGAATGCGTAATCATATAGGGTACACTTACTATTATATAGTTTTATTATATAAATTACACAGTTGTATTGTCGGCATGTGAATAATCACCTATGTATTACGTCGCCCCTTCAGGAGCGGCGTATATTATAGTCGAAATATTTCGGTCGGCCTGTGGGCTATAGGTGTGGCCTGTACCGTAGGTACTGTAGCTCGCAAAATTTGGGATTTTATGCAAATAGATTGCTATGTGTGGCTTATTCTGCCCACAGGACGCCCCCACGGCACGGCCCGCCATTAGCACGCAGGCCGGTTGCGGGCCGTTAAACGCGGGCCCAGCCCAAGACCAACGGCTAGGCCCAAACCCACCCCACGGGTCATACCTGTGACCGGGCCCGGCCCACAAAACTATAGCTATTTAGTGCTGAAATTGTGAATTAAATATTATTTTGTCAATGAGTATGGAATATATATTGACACTCAGCCCTCACAATATCATAACAGTTTCTCCCAGCAGAAAGGCTTGTTTACATTCGCGATGTCTCTTGACTTGTTCTACTTCTACGTTGTAAAAAATGTGAAGCCAATCAAAAAACTAAAAATTTTCACCTTCAATAGCATCCCGTTGACATTAGACTACATAGTATCACATACGATTTTTCAACTGACTGTAATTACATCAAAACCGCATCAAATCAGAAGTATTCGAACATCAAATCAAATCAAATCAATTGATTTTTGAGAAGCCTACATCAAATCAATTCAAATCAATTGATTTTTGAGAAGCTCACATCAAATCAAATCAAATCAACTGATTTTTGAGAAGCCCACATCAAATCAAAACAAATCAATTGATTTTTGAGAAGCCCACATCAAAGCAAATCAAATGAAAATGGGTCGCATCAAAACAACCCTAGATGTAGCTACATTCTACACCGATTTTATAAAGAAAATGTAAACACATTAATTGTAAAATTTTAGTTACATTCTTGATTGTCGTTCGACCCACAATCGAGCTACTGTTTTCAACTACATTTTTATAATTAAGTTTCTGTTTAGCGAGCATACATATCACGGGCTATAAAAATAGGAGGAGCCAGGAGCGTTTCTGGCTAAATTTTGTGGTCTTAATTTGTCTTGAAATTTTTTTTGCATCTCAAAAAATTTTGAAATTTGAACAATTTTAGTTTATTTCACAAAATTTAATCAACACAAATTCTTGAAGTGCGTCTTTGATCAATTGAGCGATTAGCATACCTGCAAAATGCTACTATTGTAGCAACTCCTGCAACAGATGTAGTAGATGTACCAAATTTAGCTACATCTACTGCAATTGTAGTGATTTGCTAATGTTGTATATGTAGATACATCTGCTACATTTGCGGTGATGTCACAGATGTGGTGCTACATCGATGTCGCTACATCTTGCATTTGTTTTATGAAACCGGAATAGGTAAGTAGCTGATGTAAATTTACCTACATTGATGTAGAGATGTACAGATGTAAAATGTAGTTTTATGCAATAGGCCCCTGAGTCCAGTTTCAATAAACACACAGGCCCACAATTGTGAGATTTGTTAGTAATAAATCTGCTAGTGTTAGTGATTTGTAATGAATACACATACAAGTCACCTGATTTTGCAACCACATTTGTCACAATTGTGCGCCTGTGAGTTTATTGAAACTGGCCCTTGGTCTATGCTTGATACCTTACTGTAAAGCTACCTCCCTGTTAATTAGACGTTCCCGATCGAAACTAGTCTGTAGCGGGGGTATTGCTACAAACTAGTTGGGTCCGGGACCTGACTAGATCCTGCTCTGAACTATAACATATGTGCTTCATTGTTCACATGCACACTGACTCCAATATAAATAATTTCGCCGGTTTTTTTGTAAGGCCCTGTTTTACAGTTTCCGTTAGAACATTCTGATTGGCTAAATTGCAAAAGTAAAAAGTAAAAAGTAGAACGCGTTTCTACTTTCACTTAAGGCCGAAAGTAAAAAGTAAAAAGTACGTTTGAAATGTGAAAAGTGAATCGAAATTTTTATTTTTCAGCCAAAAGTAAAAAATAAATGTGAACCGGGCCTAAGGCATCGTTTAGGCTTAGCTGGCAGAATTGTGTACGCCATGGTGGCAGGATTTTCCCTGAAAGTTTCAAGTTTCTGTTTCCTAAAGCTTGGGGCCGTATTCTCAAACGTGCCTACAGGTAAAGTTAGACTAGCTTCACCCACAGGAAATGTGAAGGTAAAGTTAGTTCTGCGTTTAAGCGCAAGAAAACCGGTGATCCGAATATTTTCTGAACTGTCTTACACTTCAGAGGTATATAATCCAGAGGTTATCAAGAGCTTTTTATGAATATTTCGTCTCGACTCCAAAAAATCCAAACTACTTTTTAAATGGAATGTATTTAAGGTGGCACTCAGGGGAACCGACTTTGGCGTTTAATTTTTTTCAGCGACATTTTTGACCATAATATCTTGAAGAAAAGTTGTTCAGAATAAAAAAAAATTTCATTTGATGCGCATATAACGCTAAAAATTTTTTTTGACCATTTTTGTACTCCTAGCGAAAATTTTTTTATCGCGATATAAATTAATTACTTATTTCACTAAAATGTGCGTTTTCTTAGCTTTAGATTAATGTATTGAACATGCAAATTTGTTGAAGCTTTTCTGAGCTATTTAGCTGCGAAAATAGCAATCCAAAAATGATTCACTTAAGGTGGTAGTAACGTTTTTGACAGTTTTGCAGGAGTAACACTTGACAATTTACGATTAATTTTCAATCAATAATTTATAGTACGCATATTAATTTAGGAAACTATAATTTATTATGAAATAAATGCTTGCTAAAATAGCTTGAAACAATCATTTTTAATTTTCACAGAAAATATTTTTCAGCCAGTTACGACAATTTTTCGTAAATTTTCTGTTTAGCTAAGCCAAAGTAGTAGCTAGTCAAAACGGCCGTTTATTGAAAAAAGAAAAAATTGACACACGGGCATGTCAAAAACCTTCAACTTAGATGCCAAAACTTATCCTTCCGCTTTTCATTTTTTGAGATTACGTCACATTTATGTAACATTTCTTTTTGAACTAAAGCACATTATACAAAAGTCCGCAAAACTATACAACTACCAAAAGGATTTTGTTCAAAATTTGGGATAAATTGGCACACATATGTGTCTACTTTATACTAAAATTTTAAAAATTTTGTTTGCTTAAATTTTGCGTTACAGCAATTTCATTCACAGAAATCCGTAAAAATGTACTTCCGTGGACTAAATCTCAAGTCTCGATGTTGCAATCTTTTCATGCGTTATTTTACATGTTTTTTAGACAATTTCTGATGTGTCAATTTTTTTATTCGTATTAATTTAGTCTATTTCGTGAAAAAATTAGATTCAAAAAATCGTATATTTTTCAAAATTCGAAAAAATTCAAAATTAAAGGTCCGTAACTTCTTTTCTGCAACATATAAATGCACCAAACTTAGCATTAAAATTCACCCTGTTATTGGCTTTGTTGGTGTAAAGAATGAAATTAGTTGGAGTTACACTGTCAATTTTACAAGCAAAACAAGAAAAATGCAAAAATTCACGAAATTTGACTACTTTGACAGTGTCTGCTGACTGGCTTGTTACAGATTTAAGCCAGATAATGTGCATAAGTGTAGTTTCAGTCAAGTTCTTTAACGTGAAAAAGACCGCTAGTAAATTCATTGAGGCAATCAAAAGTTATAGCACGTTATAAAAACTGTCGAAAACGTAACTACCACCTTAAGGCCGAAAATAAAAAGTAAAAAGTACGTTTGAAATGTGAAAAGTGAATCGAAATTTTTATTTTTCAGCCAAAAGTAAAAAGTAAATGTGAACCGGGCCTAAGGCATCGTTTAGGCTTAGCTGGCAGAATTGTGTACGCCATGGTGGCAGGATTTTCCCTGAAAGTTTCAAGTTTCTGTTTCCTAAAGCTTGGGGCCGTATTCTCAAACGTGCCTACAGGTAAAGTTAGGCTAGCTTCACCCACAGGAAATGTGAAGGTAAAGTTAGTTCTGCGTTTAAGCGCAAGAAAACCGGTGATCCGAATATTTTCTGAACTGTCTTACACTTCAGAGGTATATAATTCAGAGGTTATCAAGAGCTTTTTATGAATATTTCGTCTCGACTCGCATGTCTAAATTTTGTCGCATGTCTAAATTTTGTCCAAAAAATCCAAACTACTTTTTAAATGGAATGTATTTAAGGTGGCACTCAGGGGAACCGACTTTGGCGTTTAATTTTTTTCAGCGACATTTTTGACCATAATATCTTGAAGAAAAGTTGTTCAGAATAAAAAAAAATTTCATTTGATGCGCATATAACGCTAAAAAATTTTTTTTGACCATTTTTGTACTCCTATCGAAAATTTTTTTATCGCGATATAAATTAATTACTTATTTCACTAAAATGTGCGTTTTCTTAGCTTTAGATTAAAGTATTGAACATGCAAATTTGTTGAAGCTTTTCTGAGCTATTTAGCTGCGAAAATAGCAATCCAAAAATGAATCACCTAAAAAACTGATAAATCTTCCAAAATATCAAACTTTTGATTTATTTTTTTAAAATTGATTATGGCTTTTGATAACCTTTTTAACGGAATTATGCATTACTAAGAAAGGTCTAATTTTTGAAAACGTGAAACGTGTGGGCAAACCTCACATTTTTGCGTAGCGAAGTCGACTACATTTTTTTTGATCTAGCTCCCGACTGCTGATTGGGATTGAGTTGAAAATTTTCACAATGAAAGAAAAAATATAAATGCAGACGTCGAATTTTTTTATTTTTAATTTTTGGCTCTCAGCACTTTTTGTAGCCGCTCAAACACAGCTAATTTTTGAAAAATCGACTTTTTGAAAAATCAGTAATTGAAATAAAAAATCAAAGACTTTTGACGAATAGATTTTTGAATGATCTTTCGATCGACACCAAGATCATCAAAATCGGTTGAGGTTTCGCCGAGCTAGGTCAAAAATAAAATTAGTGCGAATAGGACATTTGACTTGGTCATAAAATTTGACATAATTGCATTAAAGTGCTGAAGAGTACTGAAATAAGTTTTTTTGAGCCCATTTTGACATACAATTAAAGTGATATCGCTACTCATTGCATGAGTTTAGTTCCAAACATGACTTTTTTGCTGAGCGCTACCTTAAGGGGGCGCTCCGGGAATCGGGGGTTACATCGAAAATTGGCAAAAAAATTGGCAAATGTCAAACTTTACTATACATATTTGTACTATGGCACAAAAGAACACTGGAGGCAAAATTTCAAGTCACGTGATCATGTCACGTGACTCCCAGAGCACCAAATGTGAGTGAATTTTCGGCAAACGATAACTCTGCTTATACTTGGCGTATAGTCACACTTTATATACCAAAACTTAGCTTATGAGCTTTTCTAGTTAAACATTATTTTGGTTTTTAACATTTATGTCAGGTTTGAATAAAAAATGTCATTATGTGTTTTCGAAGTCGAACTCTGAGCAATAAAATTCATATAAAAAAATTTCTAAAATTTATTTTAAAAAACTAAAAAATTGTTCAACTGCGCAGAGCCTAAGGCTCGATTCATACTTACAGCCGTATGTCCGTTCAGCCGACAAAATGACGAAATAATGACGTCACCTGCGCTGGCTGATCCACTGCACTAGGCTGCTAGTGACGTCATTCTGCAGGCTGAACGGACATACGGCTGTAAGTATGAGTCGAGCCTAAGGCTATAATTGTGCAAAATTTTGTAGAAAAATATCTTACCAGCATTTTATAATCGAATGCCGAAAAATTGGTTTTGTATTCACACAGCCTATATTTGGTCTGCTGCTTCTGAAAATTGTTTCTTGTGCAATTTTTTTGCATAGAACGCAATAAAATTGTTTTAATTTTTCATTACAATTGTAAAATCTACGTATCGTCTGTTTGCAAAACCTCAAAAAGCGTTGATGCACTGGCTTACTTGCTGAATTTGTGTAAGGCCGTGTTTACATTGAGCTTTTTTTCAGCTGCTCGAGCTTTTTTACAGCTTCATTGTAAATAGGTTTTTTTGATGTCTCTTTGATATACAATTAAAGTGGTATTGCTATTTATTGCATGAGCTGAGCGCCAAACATGAGTTTTGTTGCTGAGCGCTACCTTAAGGGGGCGCTCCGGGAATCAAGGATTTGGGCCGTATTTTTTAAAAACAGCCAAAATGACCTATCATTCTTGAAGGAAAGTTGCCCAAAATACTATTTCTGATGTTTTGACATGCATATCTTCATAGCAAAAAAATTGGAAAAAATTGGACAATTCACTAATTTCATTCGACTTTTACACAAATTCAGCAAGAAAGCCAGTGTATCAACGCTTTTTGAGGTTTTGCAAAGAGACGATACGTAGATTTTATTAGTCGTAATGAAAAATTAAAATAATTTTATTGCGTTCTGTGCAAAAAAATTGCACAAGAAACCATTTTCAGACGCAGCAGACTTAAATATAGGCTGTGTGAATACAAAACCAATTTTTTGGCATTCGATTATAAAATGCTAGTAAGATATTTTTCTGCAAAATTTTGCACAATTATAGCATTAGGCTCTGCGCAGTTGAACAATTGATTAGTTTTTTAAAATAAAGCTTAGAAATTTTTTTATATGAATTTTATTGCTCAAAGTTCGACTTCGAAAACACATAATGACATTTTTTATCCGAACCTGACATAAATGTTAAAAACCAAAATAATGTTCAACTAGAGAAGCACATAAGCTACATTTTGGTATGTGAAGTGTGACTATATGCAAAGCATAAGCAGAGTTATCGTTTGCCGAAAATTCACTCACGTTTGGTGCTCTGGGAGTCACGTGACATGATCACGTGATTTGAAATTTTGCCTTCGGTGTTCTTTTGTGCCATAGTACATTTATGTATAGTAAAGTTTGACATTTGCCAATTTTTTTGCCAATTTTCGATGTAACCCCCGATTCCCGGAGCGCCCCCTTAAGGTGGTACTAACGAATGTGCAGTGTTTTTCAACAGGCTAGTATTCAATAAATAATTAACTTTAGAGCATACTTTTTATATCGTACGAAAGCGCTACTCTTCTTCTACATTTAAGCAAAGTTTTATTGTGTAACTGTAAAAATGATTTGTATGGCACGTGTTAAAAGTACAGTGTAGACCAATTTGGCTTTTTTGAGCACTTTGAAATCTGGCCACTTTTTGAAAAGTTTTAAGATCAAAAACATGCAAAAAATGGCACAAATATTCAAAAGTAAATTGTCTAGACCCAAAATGCACGATTTTATGATTTGTCAATTATTAAGTGAAATATTCGGTTTCAAAGTAAAAAGTGTCTATTCACACTCAACTTTCGGGTTCTATATCTGAGCAAAAATATAAGCAATTTAAAAAATTTTCATTTTGGGTCTAGAAATTGTGCAAAAGTTTATTCATGCTTATTTTTGTGTTTATGCGCTGTACATGCGCTTAGAAAAGTAGCCAAAACTGTTCCATTCTCCTGTTGTGTAGTTTGGCTTGTTGGCTTGGCTTGCTATTAAAAAATTTTCACATGATTCCGGCCCGTATTCACATACTAAGAGTTATTCACATACTAACGCTAAGCGTTTGCTAAGTGTTAGCGCTTAATTTGTACTAAACTGTTATTCACAAAATAAACGCTTAAAAATTAGTGTTATACTAAACTTAGCGTTTAGCAACTTTTGTGCTTAGTTTTGGCTTTGGCTTGAAGTGCGCTCCCTGCTTGATGTGGATCCGGAATTCGTTATTTATCCGCATTTCCATTTGGTATTTATAAATCCGATTATAGATTTATTTAAATTACTATTTCTTATTAATAATATATATTTTTCTCGAACTATACATTTGTAAAAAATGTTTTCAGCAGGTGGATTCCTGAAAAATGCAAAATCAGCTCTACATGTTTCAGGGGGCATATCATGAAAAATATAAATTTTCAAATAGAAGTTCTTGAAGAAAAATTACTTCGATTAAGATGCTCTACTCAAAAATGTAAAAAAAACGAATTTAGACAACAAAGTGCAATTTTTATTTTTGGCGATTAAACGAGCAAAATGGATCGAATTGGTCGGAAAATGTTACTAATATATCCTAAATTGCATGCCCTTCCTTCCCATGGCGGCCAAGAACCTCCCCCACTCTCCCCACCCCTACCCCACACCATCCACTAACTAAGCGCTTAGCGCTTAGGGAGCTCCCGGGCCCGTATTCACATACTAAGTGTAACGCTTAAACTTAGTGTTTACACTTAGTGTTAGCGCTTATAAGCGCTAAGTGTTATTCACATACTTAGTGTTTATTTAAGCGCTTAGCAAACACTAACGCTTAACTTAGCGTTTCAATTTTGTATTCACATACTTAAAATTTAGTGTTTGGCTTAGAATTAAGCGCTTAAGTTTAGGGACCTCGGGAGCTCCCTAAGCGCTAAGCGCTTAGTTAGTGGATGGTGTGTTGTAGGGGTGGGGAGAGTGGGGGAGGTTCTTGGCCGCCATGGGAAGGAAGGGCATGCAATTTAGGATAAATTAGTAACATTTTCCGACCAATTCGATCCATTTTGCTCGTTTAATCGCCAAAAATAAAAAATGCACTTTGTTGTCCAAATTCGTTTTTTTACATTTTTGAGTAGAGCATCTTAATCGAAGTAATTTTTCTTCAAGAATTTCTATTTGAAAATTTATATTTTTCATGATATGCCCCCTGAAACATGCAGAGCTGATTTTGCATTTTTCAGGAATCCACCTGCTGAAAACATTTTTTACAAATGTATAGTTCGAGAAAAATTTATATTATTAATAAGAAATAGTAATTTAAGGTGGTAGTTGCGTTTTCGAGGTTTTTGTGATTTCTATGTAAACTTTGCGCCACCAGTACTCAAGTTATAAGTGACGCCTGATCATAAATTTTTGGGACAGTACTGTAAAGGTCAAAATCCCCAGGCATGTGTCTCACTTTTTTAAAATTTCACCTGTGGACGTTTTTAGAGGGTTTTAATTACAAGAAAATATCGTACATTTTCGGTGCGTTTGCTTATCAGCTATTTTCTCAGTAAATTGACTAGTTATTAAAAAAGTGGGGGACATGCCTGGGGATTTTAAACATGTCAAACACCTTACCAACTTTCAGCCCTAACAGGTAATCGTATGATCCAGAGCTGTGGCGCAAACTTTTTGTAAAAAATTGTAAAATTTTGGAAAGGACCTTTTTTTAGTCGCTTATACTGAAAACAAAATCACAGGTTAAATTTCAATGCATGGCATACATTTAGAAAAGATATTGTTCTATCTAATGCAAAAGACCGCTTGTGATTTGAATTTGTGAACGCTGACCTATGGCTTTTCAAAAAAACACCTAAAAACGCAATTACCCCCTTAAATAAATCTATAATCGGATTTATAAATACCAAATGGATATGCCGATAAATAACGAATTCCGGATCCACATCAAGCAGGGAGCGCACTCCAAGCCAAAGCCAAAACTAAGCACAAAAGTTGCTAAACGCTAAGTTTAGTATAACACTAATTTTTAAGCGTTTATTTTGTGAATAACAGTTTAGTACAAATTAAGCGCTAACACTTAGCAAACGCTTAGCGTTAGTATGTGAATAACTCTTAGTATGTGAATACGGGCCCCGAGGTCCCTAAACTTAAGCGCTTAATTCTAAGCCAAACACTAAATTTTAAGTATGTGAATACAAAATTGAAACGCTAAGTTAAGCGTTAGTGTTTGCTAAGCGCTTAAATAAACACTAAGTATGTGAATAACACTTAGCGCTTATAAGCGCTAACACTAAGTGTAAACACTAAGTTTAAGCGTTACACTTAGTATGTGAATACGGGCCTTAGTATGTGAATACGGGCCTCCGGCCCGTATTCACATACTAACACTAACACTTAGGCCCGTATTCACATACTAACACTAACACTTAAAGTTAGTGTAAACCCTAACTTTAAGTGCTTCGCAGCACTAAATTTAGTGTTACGAAGCACTTAAAGTTAGTGTTTACACTAACTTTAAGTGTTAGTGTTAGTATGTGAATACGGGCCTCCGCTAACTTTATTTGTGTAAATGAATTAATTTTTTACCGCCTTTATTTTTAAAAAATACAGTTTGAATCAACTAAAAAATTTAAAAACCACTGCACATTCGTTAGTACCACCTTAAGGAACAGCCAAAATGACCTATCATTCTTGAAGAAAAGTTGCCCAAAATAGTATTTCTGATGTTTTGACCAGTGGCGTATCCAGGATTTCCCAAAGGGGGGGGGCTGCGACCGGGGGGGGGGGGGTGCGGAGCAACTGTGAGCCACGGCCGATCA
>JASANF010014356.1:0-35465 GCA_030248245.1 Trissonchulus sp. WLG1_4 | reverse complement strand
AAAAACGCTATCGAAATTCCTCTTGCTTGAACTGATTTAATTTTTAGCACATCCCTGTTTAGGCATCTAAGCGGACTTAACTATAATAACCGATGGGTCAAGGCCGGATTCTAGTGAATACATCTCACATCTGCATACATGGTTTAATCTGAAAGTTTGAGAAGTTCGTTAAAAAACCTTCAGCGTTAAAAAAGACGTATAGCACATCAGAAGTATATTTTTTTTATATTTCAGTGGTCACGTTTGGTCTGGGCTGCATCAGTACATTCCCGTCAGTGTGGATGTTTTGTCTGTTTGCCTCTGTGGCCACCGTTTTTGTCTACTTCTACCAAATGACTGTTTTCGTGGCCTTGCTGGTGATTACTGGCCGACGCGAGGAAAAAGGACTCAATGTCATCACGTGTGCGCCTGTTTCCGAAAAGTCATGTCTCGGACGGCGTAAGTCCAATTTTCTGGGCTTGTCCATACTTCTCCGTAAGGGTGTCCGTTTGTTCGAGTTTGGTCAACTGCTGCCGAAAATATAACCTTTTTACCGATTGACTTTAGACCAAAGAGATTTAGACTGGTTGATATATCTTATATCATGCAAAAAATTTGTACCTGAAACACTCGTTCTGTCTGTACTTGCTTACGAATGCATAACGGACACGGATACGGACTTCTAGGGTGGATTTCACCACGGTGGTTTCTAAAAACCATGGTTTTACGTACGTGTGCATATGATTTGCACATAATTTCATTACGAAATATCGCATGATTCGTTACGAATTTCGTAATTTTCTAAAACCATGGTTTTTGCTCAGTTGAAATTTCAGCAGAATAAAAACCTGCTATGCTGCAGGTTTGAAATTTCAACTAAGCAAAAACCATGGTTTTAGAAAATTCACGAAATTCACGAATAACGAGTAACGAATCATGCGATATTTTGTAATGAAATTATGTGCAAATCATATGCACACGTACGTAAAACCATGGTTTTTAAAAACCACCGTGGTGAAATCCACCCCTAGTGTTTAAGCAAAGTTTAGAATTCACGAAATTTTACTACATTTTTACTTTTAGTGGAAACCTTCAGGACAACTGATCTTTAGGCAATTTGCAGTTGTCCTTGTCAGCAGACAAAATCGCATAAAAATGGTACTAATATTAACTTTTTTGTTGATGTTAAGGTGGTTTTGTGCTAAAATTTTAACAATTAAATAATAATCAGTTGAAGCTGATTTATTTATTTATTTATTTATATAATGTCAACTGCATGAGTCAGAAGGCTAGTTTACACAGGTCGACAGTAAGGTTATATTAATAGGTTAATAGGTTAATTAATATCTAGGTTAATCTAGCTAATATGTTAACAACAAAATTATAATCAGTTGGACTGTTCTCCAGTGGTTTTAAGCAGTCTTAATGATATTCCTGATTTGTTCAATAAATTATGATTATGATTTACAATTATAACAGTTGTAGGATTTATGAAGTCCTGGAAATGCCGCGAATGACTTTAAGAAGTTGTTAAATTTTTATGATTCTCAATGTTATGTAGCTACTATTTCTTGCGGCGCCAGAAACATAAAAGATGTTTATCGTTTCAGGAAGAGCAAATCCGGATGACATGAACTTCATATCAGCTTTTTTCCGAGACCATTATGCCAAATTCATCGCGAAACCCGTCCTACAAGGACTTGTCATTTTGGCCTACTGTGGTTACTTGGCCGGAGCTCTATACGGTTTACTCACGCAGGTTCAAGTGGGTCTTGATCCCATAAACATCCTGCCCCCGGATTCGTACGCTAAAAAATGCATGAACTACACTAATTTGTATTTCAGTAACTATTCTGACTATATGCACGTATGGTTTGAGGATTTAGAGCAATACAAGGTAAATTATCAATTTATCGAAGCATTACGCAATCAAATGTCACAATTTGAGTATACTGAACACTCGGAAATCGCTGAACACGATTGGACTTTTGATTTTCTACAGTTCATGGATACAGTCTATTACGACGGTTACGGTACAGTCATGGACCTGCTAGGTCAGTCTTCTGAATGGGTTACAACCTATACGGACGACTTTTTTGACGACTATTCCAACATTACAGTAACCACAAACTGTATGCCACAGTTGAAACGCGACTTTTTGACCCAGCGAAAATTTGAGCACTATAAAGATGATATAGTTTTCAGCGCAGACGGTAAGCGTATTGTTGCGTCAAGGGCGCTAATCAGACTACGCAACTGGAACTGGAGAACGCACTCTGCTGCGCTACAGTTATTCACTGGTATCGCCGATAGTGCCAACGTAACGGCGCACTTTTTTCACGACTTTTTCCTGTTTGCCACGCAACACGAGGCTATAGTACCAAGTTTGATCATAAATATAGCCATCTGCATAGCAGCTGTGGTGGCAGTTTGTCTGCTTTTTATTCCCAATCCCATTGTGTCTATAATTGTCTGCTTGTGCATTTTGTCCATTAATGTGGGAATGATAGGTTATGGCGCGTACTGGGGTGTACGCTTGGATTTCGCATCAATGATCACAATTATTATGTCCGTTGGTTTCACTGTAGACTATTCAGCCCACGTTGCGTACGCCTTTACCAAGGATAAACACATGACTACGCTTGAACGTTTACAACAGGCTATGTTGGTTATGGGATATCCCATTTTGCAAAGCAGCATTTCAACCATAATCGGCATTTCGATACTGGCTATTATCGATAATTACGTCGGACACGCCTTTGTGAAAACAATCTTTCTAGCCATAGCTTTTGGTACGCTACACGGACTGTTGTTTCTGCCTGTTTTCTTATCCTTCATGATCTGCCGTTGGTGTATTGCATGCGCTTCTGATTCCAGTGAGTCAAGTAGCTATACTGTGGAACCGGTACCCAGTAAACCGGCTGAAAACGGGTTTCAAATGACAACTGATGATGTGACAAAACCGGTAGTTTTGGAAAAAGCGGTTGCTTTGGAAAAACCGGTGGTTGATGGACAAATTAACGGCGTTGTGGAGAAAAATGGACACTTGGGAAAAATTGACAGTGCTGATGATGAAACGGACGGTATTAGAATCAGCGTGGGAAATCAGAATGAATAGTTATTATTATTTGTACTTAATTAAAAGATAATTTAATCGGTACCCACAATGTTTGTAGTTTGTAGCCGCAAAAACAAACATCAATTGAGCAATTATATCCGAAATTATTAGACTTTTTAAGAATGACAGTGAATATGTGACAGTAGAAGTTGATGTTTATCAGTTATCTCGTGGGAGTCTAACGAAATAAAATTTCGTGATTAGGTGCAGGAATTTTTAGGTATGGTCTGTGGCTACTTTGTGCTTGTTTGTTTGCAGTTTTGTTGTAATTATAAATGTAACTGTTTTTGAAATATTTAATATAAATTTGTTTAGCTTCTTAGCCGTTATGTCACTCTGAAAGTGAATCACTACTATAAGAGATGCATGGGAGCAATCGGCAAGGGGGTGTTGGCCGGCAAATAGGGGGTGTCCTGGTTCTGTCTGATTTCTTTTTTGAACGAACGGACGTCAAAAAAAATTGGACTTTCTCGAGTTTTAACTCATTTTGGGCAACTTTTTTGGCGACAGCCGGCACATTTTCGTAATTTTTCGACTTTTTACTTAGTTTTGGTAAACTTTTTTGGCAATCAGAGGGGCGGTGAGGGGTTGAGACGGGGGTGCTTGCTGAGGGATACCCCCCACCCCTCCCTATGTGCATCTATGTTACTGACCAAACTTACTTGCTACAGACTCAAACTGCAGTAGGAGTTCGGGCTGGGCACGGAACGAATCGTGTACACGCGTGTAACCGCGTACACGCTTGTCAGTTAAGTTTATACGATACCTCAATAAACAAGAAGGGAGTATGGACTCCTTTTTACCTAAGGACTTCAAAAATACAAAGTTTTGAAAAAAATTTATATTTTTGAATATTTTCAACTGTTTAGTGCTTCAAAATAATTTCATGTAACTTCTAGAACACTCTTCTAGAACGACAATAATAAAAAATATGCATTTTTTTAAAACAGTTTAGTGAACAGTTTATGTTTTTCTTTATAAATTTTATTTTTTGCATTTTCCTACTTGAAGTGATGAGGTCAAGAGAAGTCCGTTGATGCAAAGTGGTTCAGTAATTTCCGAGTTCCCGACTGCGAGGTGGAAGAACAACAATACCCAAAACTGGTACTTGTCTCTAGTTTACCTCCTTTTCATAAAACGTCGAGGTTAAATTGATATGTCCTAAGTGTTAAATTCCTTCGGCCATTCTTCTACCAATGCTGTAATTAAATTAGAAATAGCGACTGCGAGATTTTGGGCCGAAAGTGGCTGTGGTGTAGTGGTTAATCTTGACGTCGACTCGAGCGGCCCGGGTTCGATTTCCGGCGTCTCGAATTTTTTTCTTTCTTCTCAACTTGCGGTATTTGCTGTCTTTCAACACCAACACTTGCTACAGTATAATTTAGCTCAGTTTTTTTGTCCACACGACAGTTAACAACCTTTAATAGTCAGCTTTTTGATGCTCATAACTGCAAACTTCGAGAAACTAATATGAAAAAGTACGAGCACGTTATCCGTGCTTCACGGATAACTAAGGGTTCATAACAAGGTACTGAACCAGACAGATAAAGTTTAACCGGAAATGTAACAGCTTGGCAAAATAGTTAATCTGCAGTAATTTTGAGATAGGTTTAGCTAAATTTAGCTATTTGACATTATCTGTATCTAAGCTGTCATCAGCGATAAAAATAGAATTATTATATGAGTATGACAATTAAGAAAACAGTTTTGCAGACCCTAATACGGTTTGGTACCTGGTTGCATAATTTTCAGTCAAGGGTGTGCTGGTTAAGCATTAAGCGTTAAGTTTAAGCAAATAAAAAAGTTAAAGTTTCGACCTACTCTAAAACTTCTCTGCTTGTTTGATAATTTTATTTTCATCAATGTGCTTCACGCAAATTCGTGAAAGTACGTATTAATTTTTGCTCAAACTCTGCCCAACTTTGTGGGGTTTTAAGAGTAGATATTTATCAGTTTATCAGGTAGAGGGTAGATTTAGTTTTCAGCGATAAGAAACAAAGCAGTTTCTTCGTCTTCTCTGTGATTCCTCAGTCTATGGATGTTTCAGTTACCAAACTCTTAATCAGTTCAGTTAATCAGTTAACTGATTAGCTGAAGATTAGAACAGTTTAGTTAATCAATTAACTGAATAGTTAAAAATTAGATCAGTTCAGTTAATCAGTTAACTGATTAGCTGAAAATTAGATAAGTCCAGTTAACTGATCAATTATCAGTTAATTTTACAAAAATAAATATGTTCAGTTACAATTAAGTCAACTGTAACTGGTAACTTTAACTGAAAACTATTTTCAGTTATTTCTTTAAAATTTCTGGTTTTTTTTCTGCAATTGTGATATCTGTGATCATGACAAAATTTCCTTTTTTTTTTATATCTGCCCATAAGGTGGTCGAGCACAGGGTGGTGCACAGATTCACCTCTTCCTTGTTTTGAAACTATACCAGGCTACGAGTATAGCTCCAAAACAAGGGTATACTTACTACATACGGTGTGTGAGTGTAGCATATGCTTTTAAATTAAATTTAGTTTAGGGCAAAGGTTGGGGTCGCACTTCCGGTCCCGAAGGATACAGTCGTGAGTACCCCGAATTTCCTCGTAGTTTCTACGATGATGCAAATACTACAAAATTAATATTTAATTTTAATTACTAAATCCAAAACTTGGTGTTAACATGAGATAAAAAAATTATTTCAATCCAAAAGCTTCTGATATGTAGTACATATTACATAACTACAAATGACATAAACTCCTGAAAGTAGGATCGTAAGACCAAATAAAAAGACCTGTTGCGCTGTGGCGCAATAGGAGAAATAAAATCGATTGTGTGCGTGAATAAACAAGCACGCACGTAAATGTACTGATTTTTCGAATGTTCCCACAACTGAACTGAAAACTTGATTTTCAGTTATATTTAAAAACTAAAAATCAAAAGCAATTCTGATGCATAACTGAAAATTATTTTCAGTTACTGCATGTAACAGAAAATAATATCAGCTAACTGATTTCAATCAGTTTTTCACGGGCAAAGCAGTTCAGTTACAATTAAGTTAACTGCTTCAAAGAATTGTGCAGTTAAGTTATCAGTTTTTAACTGCTTTTCAAAATCAACGCAGTTCAGTTATCAGTTATTATCAGTTAACTGTAACTGCGAAACTTTAACTGAAAATGAATCAGTTAGCCGTTAAGGTGGTAGTTTCGTATATTCAGCTTTTTTTGATGAGCTGTTACTCAGCTGTTTTAGAAGCTATTTATAAGCGATTTTTTGCATTTCACAGACAAAGAATTAGACCGTAAGCACATGTATTTGTTTTGTTAAAACTTTTGACAGCTTGCCCAAAATACGCTGTGAAATATCTGAAATTTAGCATTTTCTAAAGTTTTTGCGTTATGTTTCATTTTGGAAAGAATATGACTTGATGAAGTTTAATTCCAATTTAGTTTAAATTTACTTGTAGGTGTCTCAATACGTGCATAGTTTCATTTGGATAAGTCATAACGTTGCTTCAGTATTTTAAAGCTAAGCTTCAAAAAAGAACTTTTTTGAATTTTGTAAAACTTTATGGCTTGAGAAAACAAAAACTACAATGCCTATCAATAATTGCAAAAAAAGGAATCTGGACATTTTAGTTTTCTTCATTTTGGTTAAATATTATGAATATAGACTGCACACATAATCAGCAAATTGACACTTTCGAGTACATGACGTATCTTTTAGTATAATGAACTCGTATGCGTTGCCATGGCAACCATGGCAATAAATTCCACCACCATAGTCTAAAGTGACCTATTGTCTTCCAATATGACCGCTAATACAATCAAACGACAATACGGAACCAAGGTAAAACAAATATAAAACATCACGTCTTGTCACGTATTTTCGAGTGTTTTTTGTCAAAAATTGGGGTGATACACTTCATAGCTCATAACCCTGGTTATATAACAGTTGGTAACATGAGTTTTGACACAGTACTGTAGTACAACGTTATCTAGTTTGGTGCCGAGTTTTGAAGTATGCGTGGCTTAAATTTTACATCACATCATTTTAAAGTGAAAATCGGAGTTAAATTCAGAAGGTGTCAATTTCCTGAAAACAGTTGCAGTTAAATTTGCGTTATAACGTTCCAAACTGATCTTAAGTAAAATATCTAGATTTCTTTTTTTTAATTTAGTAAAAATCAATACTGTTTTTGAGAAAAAGTTATTTAAATATTACGAAATATTGTAAAAATAGCCAAAAATGTCAAAAACACTACTTTTTTGTTAAAACTATAGTGTAACTGATTATAAAGAACCAATAATTTGCCCATATGTTTGCCTAAAAGTGCCTCATATGTGCTCCAAATTTCATAAAGTTAGCTGTTGGTTAGAGTGAATCGCGACAAAAACTGCACATACGAAACTACTACCTTAACTGAAAACTTCCGTACCTCAGTCCAGAGCTTAAAATTTACTGAACCGATTTTCAGAGTCTAGGCACCAATAGACTCCTCTGAATCTACGAACGTCAAAAAATTATAGTTGCTTACGCAAATTTGTAAAAGCATATGAAAATAATCAGTCGAGTATTTAACCTTGTATGACTTTTAGCTGTTGTGAAGCTTAAATAAAGATAGAAACGCTTATATCCGTTTCACCCTGATGAAACTTCAAGAGCAGTTTCATCCGGATGAATCGCCAACTCATCCAAACAGCAGTATATATAGCACCTATATACAATGGAGTTTGTCCAAGATTTGCTGTAATCATGACGTCTTTCATAAGGGCGACTGCAAATCACTATTTTTTCAGCACCTGCTAAAATGTTCCGGATAGCGGCTCTAAGTGCTTTTCTGGCCGTTGCGTTGGCGCGAACTTTATTAGCTGGTTCCAGATATGCTGACGTCAATTCCAGCGAAGTGAGTATTTAGTTTCATTTTTTTAAATTGTTAAGACAGTCTCATATGGTAAATTTGCAACGGTTAGTTTTAAAAAGAAAACGGACTGTTTCAAAGGGCAAGCAAACTGTTTCGATGGAAAACCGATTTTTAATAAATTTCATATTTTTAATTGAATTTTGATGTTGATAAAATTCTTTTCAACTGCAGTAAACAAAACATTACATATACTTCAGTGTATTTTAAGTAATCTTAACGTACGTAAGTGTCAAAGGTCAGACTAAAAATTCTGACCTTTTGCAACCAATTTTACTCGCGCTTTCAGTTGCAATTTTACACTTTGGGTAGTTAGTTGCGCTCTATTTTATATTATAATGGCCGCCGTATGCCAATATGAGGCAGATATTTAGTACCGACATCGCCCTTGTGGCAAAAGTAAAAATACCCTGCTGAAATGGATAGCAGTTACCGTATTACCTCAAATAAAGCCCCTGTCTTGAATAAAGCCCCTGTCTTGAATAAAACCCCCGTCAAAGCACTCACGAAATTATAAAGCCCCCGCCTTGAATAAAACCCCCGGGGGCTTTATTCAAAACGCCCTTGAATAAAGCCCCCGGGGGTTTTAATCAAAACGTTCTCGAATAAAGCCCCCTGTAACGCAGGCTGTGATACGTACGCGCGCGTAATTGCATATGCTGCTGCATATTGCCATGTTGGCCAGTGGTTAGTTATTAGTTACATGACTGCGCGCCGACCGTTATTGGCGGTTTGTTTTGCTGTTCTACTAAATAATTATGACACTGTTGCGTTGTCGACACTCGACCCCCTCGAAGTAGACCGCAACCCACTGTATTCTTTTTTCTGCTTCTTTTTTTTCTTGGTAGCACAAAGGGGAAAAGATTTTCGTGGGTGCTAAGACGCTAGGTGGTAAGGTTAGGTGGGTAAGGTAAGGTTTGGTCGGTGGTCCCAATGTCAGTATTGGAACCCTCCCTCTTAGTGACCCCAGGTGGGCCAGGTCACGTGACCATAAAAATTAGAATTTTCGGAAAAGAAGACCCGCCAAAGGTTTCCTGTTTTATTTGGTCATTGGCTTGGCGAGAATATTTTAAGAGTAAATTTTGTCCGATACCGAATCCAAAGTTTAGGCTGTGACCCCCCTGGATTCGACGACTAGCCCCAGATTGCTCCCCTAAAGTGTTCCCTAGACTACCTGTGATTTTATTTTTTTCGTTTTTTCGAAAAAAATTGTTTTTAGGTGTAATTGGGGCCCCGCCCAAACATAAATCCGGAGTTTATTCTTCTCTAGGACCCGACTGGAACCCAGTCACGGCTAAACGTGTCCCCGTCACCCGTCACAAAATGTTATATACACATTATGTATTTGTAGATATTTTGGCAAAACTCAATTCATCGGGATTAAGGCGAAATTAATTGAGAAACTCTTATGAAATTGAGTGAACCTCATAGCTCAAAAGTTCCTGAACTAAAAGGAGGGTACACAGGTCAAAAATCAAAGTTCTCAAATTTTGCATATTTTCACATTACATAGGCAAATGTGCTCAAAAAAGCCGATAAATAGCCATTTGTGAGACTTTCCATTTGCCGTCACTGAACATGTCACGAAAATTTAAAAAATATTTGACAGGAATCCAAGGTCTACTTTGACCTTGGACCGTCCTAGAGTTCCGCGGTAAGGTTCCTACAGTAAAGGTTCGTCTGCCTAGAATAGAGGAATAGAGGGTCTTATGCCTATGTCGGAGACTGTTGTAGCCACTTCACAAATGTGAAGTAAGATAGTCCCCTAGAGTACTAAAAAGGATTTACGACAGCTCATCGTCGGCCCACTAGCTCAAATGGTGTAATGTGAATACGTACCGCTGTACGTATACATGCATGAAAGTTGGCTTAGCGATGAGTCATGCTGTACAGCTTGCATGTTGAGCTCATTTGCATATTACTCTATCTAATTTGCATACGGTTTTAAAGACTATATGAACGCGCACTGTGCATGGATAATCAGTCTACTGTTTTATCTGCTTCTGCTTTGTCTGCCTTCTGCCCCCCCTGTCTTTTTATTTAACCCTTGCCCTTTTGCCTGCCTCGTTTCTTTCACCACTCTTTCCGCTACATATGGTGGCAGCGGTGGAATCGAAAATAGATCAGACCATCTTTTTCCGAGAACTTAGCTTTTTGAATGCCGCACGGAAGCTCAACTGACTCACCCCGTATTTTACGAAGAATTAGACGACAGAATAGGTCCTTAGACTGTTGACTTCCTAAATCCGCCAAGCAGATAGCTGCTTCATCGGGTGCCGATGCAGTGACAGGTTCAGCTTTACGCTCGGCTCTCAAAGCTGAAACCTCAGCATCGTTACTACTTTGGTGAGAACACTTGTTTGAAGTAGAGGGGTAGCGCACCCGCGCCGTATCCTCAGACTGCAAACTGGGGCGATAAGCTATCTCTATGTCGTCAACACTGCTATCGTCATCTGAATCCGCGGCTGTTTCTACATGCGGTCGCGACAATCCATCGGCGTTGCCATGTTGAGCACCAGGTCGGTAGGCAATATCATCAATGTAGAACTCTTGAATCGTCTGCCGCCACTCCCAAATTCTAAAAGAACTAGTGTCCAGCTTAGTCAACCAATGAAGAGGGTTGTGGTCAGTAACCACACGAACATGATGACCCCACAAGTATGATCGAAAATACTCAAGGCCACGGACTAAGGCTAAACACTCACGCTCAATTGCGGCGTAGTTACGCTCTCGCTTAGACAACTTATTGCTCGCGTATGCTATTACCTTTTCGTTTCCATCCTGGACTTGAGCTAAAACTGCACCCCAAGCGACACCACTTGCATCGGTATACAAGATGAACGGTTTTGAAAAATCAGGAAATGCTAGAATAGGTGAGCTAACTAAGCGCTCCTTCAACTGTTGAAATGCTTGCTCACAGTCCTTCGTCCAGTAAAAGCTAACGTTCTTTTTAGTCAAATCATTAAGTGGCATAGCGATAGAGGCAAAATCCTTAATGAATCGTCGATAATAGCTAGCTAAACCCAGAAAACTCCAAACTTCTGGAACGCTCTTAGGGCTGGGAAAATCCATCACGGCCTGAGTTTTGGCAGGATTCGGTTGAATACCAGCAGCAGAAACGACATGACCAAGATATTCTACCTGCTCGCGGACGAAATGGCACTTTTTGCTCTTAAGCTTGAGATTGGCGTCACCTAGGCGCTTTAGTATTTCCCTCAGGTGCATCAAGTGATCAAGCCTCGCTGTAGATGATGATGTCATCGAGTTAAGCCAAGGCATACTGATACTGCACACCTCCCAGCAACATGTGCATCAGTTTCTGAAATGTAGACAGAGCTCCAGACAATCCAAAAGGCATAACCCTAAACTCATAACAGCCATCGTGAGTAACAAACGCGGTTTTAGATCGATCTTCAGGAAGAACTTCAACTTGCCAGTATCCAGATGCTAAGTCTAGAGTCGAAAAGTACTTAGCACTACCTAGCTGGTCTAAGGTATCATCAATTCTGGGAAGAGGCCAAGACTGCTTCTCAGAGACGTCATTAAGCTTGCGATAATCTACACAAAATCTCAGCGAGCCGTCTTTTTTCTGGACTAGATGAACTGGGCTTGCCCATGGGGAATCCGTTGGATATGCTATTCCATCTTCGACCATTTTGTCCACGTGTTCCTTGATGACGCTTCTTTGCGGCCTTTGCACATTTGGTGGCAGCGGTAACTGGTAAGTCTCAATCCACCGGCCATTCGCCTTTTTTGGAGGATTTGGGGATTTTTTAAGTGAGGGGTGTTGAGTTTAGGTCCGAGTCGGAAGCAGTGCTATGGCTGCGGTTGCGCCCCCTGACACTGCAGATGACACCCTAAAAAATGTCGAGAAATCGACTGACCCCCTTTTCACTTCCCCAATTCCTCAGACAGTAGGATTCTAGTTGAAACCTCGCCCGTTCGACGGACAGGAGGATATTCGGGACTGGTTTGACGAATTCAAACGCGTCTCAGAGGCGAATGGCTGGGCGGAGAATATGCAAAGGCAGATGCTGCCTGGGCTGATGAAGGGTAGAGGTGCCACTTTTTGGAATAGGTTACGGGAGCAGCAGACTGAAATGGGTGTTTCATTCACTCTGACACAACTTAGGCAGAAGTATGAGTCTGAGTCTATCCTTGAAGGAGAAGCAGACACATACTGAAGGAGACTGTCGGCTAGGCTGCAGAAAGAAGGAGAAAGTTCACTGGATTTATACCTAGCGCTAGAGAGCATGATTCCAAAGGCCTATCCGGGGGGATCAGCTAAGGAACACCTTAACATCTCGAGGCGGCATTTTATGAGTCAAGTGGGAGAGCATTTGAGAGAGAAACTGCTAGTTGCAAACCCATTGACGGCGAAGGATGCGCTATTAATGGCAATGCGAATCGAGACCTACCATGAGCAGCTTAGCAATAGTTCAACAATGGCTTCGGAGCCTATAGACAGAGGAGACGGACACAGTGGATTGTTCGGAATCTCCTCAACGGGGACGCGAGGGCTGCGCGAAACCGTGGAAGATTCTGGTCAAACCAACAGTCCGGTAGCGTCTATAGCCTCTCTTCAGGAAAACAGTACGCACCTCGCGCTGCTGCAATCTCTCGAAGCTAGCTTTGAAAAACTAGAAAGTACATTTTTGAACGCCTCGCGAAAGCTAGGTCATAGTAAACGTCATAGGGGCACAGAAAAGTGTTACAATGGTATTGGTACGGAACACAAAGTTAGCGAAGGTCAAACACCTGAGACTAAATTAAAGGGTCAGGAATCTGCGAAGGAACAGGACACGCAGACTAGAGATCCTTTGGAAGCGTGTTAGTTGAATTGTGACCCTGTATTGTCCACTACCAATACTAATGACTGTGTTCATGCCCTAGCTTACGTCAATGCCTATCTAGTCTCTCAACCAATCTCACAATCTCACTTCTTCTGGATTCGAGAGCCAACGTCAGCGTGATCAGCGACGAGGTACACCAACAGATCGTGGCACGTGCGGGTCCGGACCAATACAAGTTCTGTAAGTCCGATGTTTGTGTTAAAAATGTGATGGGCAGCCCAGTACCGATCATTGGAATCCTGACTTGCCAAGTTTAGTTAGGTTCTGTAAATTTTCAACACAGTTTTTATGTTGTTAAGGGCTGTCGCTTTCGAGCCACTCTTGCACTAGATTTCCTGAGCAACACTGTAGTCGACTTTAAGGATCGACATTTCCTGGTTGGCGATCAAAAGGTCTATTTTGAGCGTAGGCATAGAAAACCATATGCTGCTGCGACAGTGAAACTAGTTGGCTGCTGCGAAATTCTACCATTCACTGAGCAAATTGTTTGCGCTAGAATAAATAGGTGTACAGAGGGTGATGCACTGTTTGAACCAGGAAACATAGATGATGCTAGTGTGTCAATGCAAACAGATAATTGTGTCTTGGCCGCTAGGAGTCTGGTGAGACCTAGTTCAGGTACCTGTTATGTGAGCATCGCTAATTTTGGCCAAAGCACAGCGAAGTTGTATGATGGCACTACGTTAGGTAGCTTAGATCAGGACATCGATTTGGTTGAACAGCTAGCGGATAGCAAATATGTAGCATGCTCTGTTGAGACGGAAGGCGCGGGTGCGCCTGAAGTTCCATCAGGTGAGGATTTGTCACGTAGTTGCGTCACAGAAGACCAGAAAAAACAGCTTGTTCAGGTTTTGTCTGAATATTCCAGTGTTTTCTCGTCTAGTTCAGCAGACTTAGGTCGAACGTCGCTAGTGCAACATAGAATTTTTACTGGTGATAGTCAACCAATTAGGCAACGCCCTCGTCTAGTTCCGTACAAGCAAAGAAGCGTCATCAAGGAACACGTGGACAAGATGGTCGAAGATGGAATAGCATATCCAACGGATTCCCCATGGCCAAGCCCAGTTCATCTAGTCCAGAAGAAAGACGGCTCGCTGAGATTTTGTGTAGATTATCGCAAGCTTAATGACGTCTCTGAGAAGCAGTCTTGGCCGCTTCCCAGAATTGATGATACCTTAGACCAGCTAGGTAGTGCCAAGTACTTTTCGACTCTAGACTTAGCATCTGGATACTGGCAAGTTGAAGTTCTTCCTGAAGATCGATCTAAAACCGCGTTTGTTACTCACGATGGCTGTTATGAGTTTAGGGTTATGCCTTTTGGATTGTCTGGAGCTCTGTCTACATTTCAGAAACTGATGCACATGTTGCTGGGAGGTGTGCAGTATCAGTATGCCTTGGCTTAACTCGATGACATCATCATCTACAGCGAGGCTTGATCACTTGATGCACCTGAGGGAAATACTAAAGCGCCTAGGTGACGCCAATCTCAAGCTTAAGAGCAAAAAGTGCCTTTGAAGCATTGCCGATGCTTGATTCATGCTCCGATGATGATTTGCCGATGAAGCAGTTATCTCCTTGGCGGATTTAGGAAGTCAACAGTCTAAGAACCTATTCTGTCGTCTAATTCTTCGTAAAATACGGGGTGAGTCAGTTGAGCTTCCGTGCGGCATTCAAATAGCTAAGTTCTCGGAAAAAAATGGTCTGATCTATTTTCGATCCAACCGCTGCCACCAAATGTAGCGGAAAGAGTGGTGAAAGAAACGAGGCAAGCAAAAGGGCAAGGGTTTAATAAAAAGACAGGGGGGGCAGAAGGCAGACAAAGCAGAAGCAGATAAAACAGTAGACTGATTATCCATGCACAGTGCGCGTTCATATAGTCTTTAAAACCGTATGCAAATTAGATAGAGTAATATGCAAATGAGCTCAACATGCAAGCTGTACAGCATGACTCATCGCTAAGCCAACTTTCATGCATGTATACGTACAGCGGTACGTATTCACATTACACCATTTGAGCTAGTGGGCCGACGATGAGCTGTCGTAAATCCTTTTTAGTACTCTAGGGGACTATCTTACTTCACATATTAACTTGTGAAGTGGCTACAACAGTCTCCGACATAGCCATAAGACCCTCTATTCCTCTATTCTAGGCAGACGAACCTTTACTGTAGGAACCTTACCGCGGAAGTCCAGGACGGTCCAAGGTCAAAGTAGACCTTGGATTCCTGTCAAATATTTTTTTAAATTTTCGTGACATGTGCAGTGACGCCAAATGGAAAGTCTCACAAATGGCTATTTATCGGCTTTTTTGAGCACATTTGCCTATGTAATGTGAAAATATGCAAAATTGGAGAACTTTGATTTTTGACCTGTGTACCCTCCTTTTAGTTCAGGAACTTTTGAGCTATGAGGTTCACTCAATTTCATAAGAGTTTTTCAATTAATTTTGCCTTAATCCCGATGAATTGAATTTTGCCAAAATATCTACAAATACATAATGTGTATATAACATTTTGTGACGGGTGACGGGGACACGTTTAGCCGTGACTGGGTTTCAGTCGGGTCCAAGAGAAGAATAAACTTCAGATTTATGTTTGGGCGGGGCCCCAATTACACCTAAGAGGCCCCAATTACACCTAAAAACAATTTTTTTCAAAAAAACGAAAAAAAAATAAAATCACAGGTAGCCTAGGGAACACTTTAGGGGAGCAATCTGGGGCTAGTCGTCGAATCCAGGGGGGTCACAGCCTAAACTTTGGATTCGGTATCGGACAAAATTTACTCTTAAAATATTCTCGCCAAGCCAATGACCAAATAAAACAGGAAACCTTTGGCGGGTCTTCTTTTCCGAAAATTCTAATTTTTATGGTCACGTGACCTGGCCCACCTGGGGTCACTAAGAGGGAGGGTTCCAATACTGACATTGGGACCACCGACCAAACCTTACTTTACCCACCTAACCTTTCCACCTAGCGTCTTAGCATCCACGAAAATCTTTTCCCCTTTGTGCTACCAAGAAAAAAAGACGCAGAAAAAAAAATACAGTGGGTTGCGGTCTACTTCGAGGGGGTCGAGTGTCGACAACTCAACAGTGTCATAATTATTTAGTAGAACAGCAAAACAAACCGCCAATAACGGTCGGCGCGCAGTCATGTAACTAATAACTAACCACTAGCCAACATGGCAATATGCAGCAGCATATGCAAATACGCGCGCGCACGTATCACAGCCTGCGTTACAGGGGGCTTTATTCGAGGACGTTTTGATTAAAACCCCCGGGGGCTTTATTCAAGGGCGTTTTGAATAAAGCCCCCGGGGGTTTTATTCAAGGCGGGGGCTTTATAATTTCGTGAGTGCTTTGACGGGGGCTTTATTCAAGACAGGGGCTTTTTTCGAGGTAATACGGTAACTGCTATCAAGAGTACATAATAGCGTCTCATTCTATATAGAAGAAGAGTGAGACACTCTCCAGCCTGCCTGTGTTCTAGCACAGGCAGATGCGCTGGTCGTTTTCAGGCTACATGTTGACATTCTATGCAACATGTGACTGGCCAATCAGAAGCGTGCTTCTATTCTCTGATTGGCAGACGCCTGTGCACGTGCTCCAATCATAAAACGGGATAGGGATAAAGGTTAATAACTCATTATTTATTCATAGTCTGCTTGTAAAAACATTAAAAAAGGTTTGCAAATACCTTTGGGGGTATTTTGGCAAACTTTCAGCGAAATTGATTGAGAAACTTTGAAGAAATTCAGAAAAGTTTATATCTCAAAAGTTTCTCAATCAATTTCGCTGAAAGTTTGCCAAAATATCCCCAAAGGTGTTTGCAAACCTTTTTTAATGTTTTTACAAGCAGACTATGAATAAATAATGAGTTATTAAGCTTTTATCCCTATCTTAATGCTTATCAACGCATCAGCGATTATATACTAAAGTGTGTTACGCAGGGAATCTACGCGCTGATTGGCCAGTCACATGTTGCATAGAATGTCAACATGTAGCCTGAAAACGACCAGCGCATCTGCCTGTGCTAGAACACAGGCAGGCTGGAGAGTGTCTCACTCTTCTTCTATATAGAGTGAGAAGCTATTATGTACTCTTGCTGCTATCCATTTCAGCAGGGTATTTTTACTTTTGCCACAAGGGCGATGTCGGTACTAAATATCTGCCTCGTATTGGCATACGTCGGCCATTACAATATAAAATAGAGCGCAACTAACTACCCAAAGTGTAAAATTGCAACTAAAAGTGCGAGTAAAATTGGTTGCAAAAAGGTCAGAAATTTTAGTCTGACCTTTGACACTTACGTACGTTAAGATTACTTAAAATACACTGAAGTATATGTTATGTTTTGTCTACTGCAGATGAAAAGAATTTTATCAACATCAAAATTCAATTAAAAATATGAAATTTATTAAAAATCGGCTTTCCATCGAAACAGTTTGCTTGCCCTTTGAAACAGTCCGTTTTCTTTTTAAAACTAACCGTTAGCAACAACAATAGAAGCTAACTGGCAGCCCCCTTCAACCACACACACCCTCTTTCATTGCCAAAAAAGTGTGCCAAAATTGAAAAAATGTTTGGCCGCAGGCAAAAAACTGCTCCAAAAAGAAGTAAAAATAGAAAGAACAAATTTTTCCCCTTTTTAGCTGGAATTCAAACCAACACCAAAACCTCCCTCTTCACCATCGGGGTCGAGCACACATCTCGCCGATTGCTACCGCGCTGAAAATTTGAAATCTGCAAAATTTGCACGTTTTGGAAACGGGTTAAAAGGCAAAAAACGGTGATGCACATGGGGGGTAGGTGGAGGTATCTCCTCAGATAGCAGCCCCCCCCCAACCTCCAGTCTCATCTGACGCCAAAAAGGTGCATTGAAATGATGTAAAAATTGGGAAATCGTGATAATTTTTCGGCCGCGGTCCAAGAAATTGTCCCAAAATGAGTTAAATCAAGAAGTTGCAAAATTTTTCCAGCTATAGCCGAAAATCAATCAAAACTAGGCAACCGTCCCTCCGACTAGGGTCGGTCACCTGCTCGCTATTTTGGCAATAATTTGAGCAAAAATCGACTTGAGAAGTGCAGATTCCAGTTGTTGTGCATTCAAATAAATGCTCCATACAATATATTGTCAAAATTTCACTTTTTGAGGTTACCCGAAAAAATTTCACTTTTTGCGGTTACCCAACTCTTGATGGAAAGAGCCAAAAATAGACTGAATAACACTGCTATGTTATTAAAAAATGGTAGCACTTTTTTTGCAGACAGAATATTCAGAAATTTGAGAAAAAAACAGCTATTGATTTTTGATTTTGTTGACGATGTACATATTTTCAACTTTCTAATGCCGGATAGTTCACTGATTTGTTTTCATCCTGTAGGCTTTGGGAGCAGCGTTAAAAGTGATGGCGTATGTGAACAACCGTCCTGGGGCCACCGTCTACAAACGACTGGCTGTGATTAACACTGCTAAAGTTGAACTCGTCTATTTTCACCCAAAACTTGCGAAACAAATCTGGTACTTGGACATGGTTATGATGGGCACAACGTGCAGCACAGCTGAGGTAGGTGGATTTTAGTTGACCAGTGAAATGAAGTGCTTCCCTATTTTGAAAACAAAAGGATTCAGGAGCCTGGTTTCAAACCACTTGTCTTTTCTCATAGTGATAGCATACTTTTGGGGCGCAAGAAGATGCTTAAATTTGGCGAAAAGATGAAATATAAACGCAAAAAGTCAACCTCAAAGAGGGGTCAAGTGTAGAGAAAACTGTAAGGGTGGATTTCAGCATGGTGGTTTTCAAGAAAACAGGGTTTTACGCACGTTTTCATAATTTGCACATACTTTTATTCGGAAATGCTGCCTGATTTGTTACAAATTCAGTTAATAAACCATGATTTTTGCTCAGTTGAAATTTCGAACTTGCTGCACAGCAGGTCTTTATTTTGCTGAAATTTCAACTGAGCAAAAACCATGGTTTCAGAAGATCGACTAAAGTCTTAACAAATTAAGCAACATTTCGTAATGAAATGGTGTGCAAATCATATGAAAACGTATGTAAAACCATGGTTTTTAAAAACCACCATGGTGAAATCCACCCTAAATGTTTCTATGTGTGATAGCATATGATAACTGCAAATTGTTAGTCTGAGTAAAATACTAAACTGTCACGCTACATTACACCAACCACAACCAAGGCAACCAGATTCTTAACAAACCTCTGCAGACGATTCGAGAATAAGGTTACCCTAAAGACCATGCCTTATCCTTTCCTTTCTGTCAAGGTCGCAAGAATATTAAACACAAACGGATACTCCTATCAAGAAAAAAGAAGGAATGAAATGGAGGCGCCGGGAATCGAAGCCGAGCCTCTCGAGTCAGCCTCTCGAATGCTAGCCGCTACACCACCGTCCTCAAAGTTCATAGGCCATCTTTCCCATTTATAACATACGTGCTAAACTGCGAATATACCTGCAAGCCTGCAACTAAATTATCAATAATATGCTCGGCAAGCGAAGCTGTTAGCCAGCTATTTGTGAACGCAAAATGATATCGTATAAGGTATTTAATACCAATTATTTATGAGAAACCAAACTTATAAATAATACCAATTATTTATAAGAAAATTATTTATAAGAATTTATGAATACTGAATGCAGGTCAATTTAGATGAGTACCAGCAAGAGTACATAATAGCTTCTCACTCTATATAGAAGAAGAGTGAGACACTCTCCAGCCTGCCTGTGTTCTAGCACAGGCAGATGCGCTGGTCGTTTTCAGGCTACATGTTGACATTCTATGCAACATGTGACTGGCCAATCAGCGCGTAGATTCCCTGCGTAACACACTTTAGTATATAATCGCTGATGCGTTGATAAGCATTAAGATAGGGATAAAAGATTAATAACTCATTATTTATTCATAGTCTGCTTGCAAAAACATTAAAAAAGGTTTGCAAATACCTCTAGGGATATTTTGGCAAACTTTCAGCGAAATTGATTGAGAAACTTTTGAGATATAAACTTTTCTGAATTTCTTCAAAGTTTCTCACTCAATTTCGTGAAAGTTTGCCAAAATATCCCCAAAGGTATTTGCAAACCTTTTTTAATGTTTTTACAAGCAGACTATGAATAAATAATGAGTTATTAATCTTTATTCCTATCCCGTTTTATGATTGGAGCACGTGCACAGGCGTCTGCCAATCAGAGAATAGAAGCTCGCTTCTGATTGGCCAGTCACATGTTGCATAGAATGTCAACATGTAGCCTGAAAACGACCAGCGCATCTGCCTGTGCTAGAACACAGGCAGGCTGGAGAGTGTCTCACTCTTCTTCTATATAGAGTGAGACGCTATTATGTACTCTTGGTACGAGGTTCAACCCAAATATCGTACAGAATAGGGTGATATGAAGCCCAAGAATATATAATAAAAATTATTCTGATTTATTGCATTCTAGATGGATCCATCTGACCAGGTCGGCCTTCAGGACTACCGCTGTCCCACCGTCGGGCCTAATGAGATTGATCGTTGTCAAGTCAAGATGCTGCTGAAGCACGGGGGAGGAACCGAAATCGAGAGCATGCAATGCATTAGCGTTTAGCAATGAAAGTTGATCCTTTTCAGAATTAGCAACTTGTAGCTTATCCTAAGAATTACGCTACGCTAAAATTGTGACAATTTTTAAGCAAGGTAATGACGAATAAAGTGTCGTAATGATCCCACACGCGTATTCGGGAAGATTATTGTGGGACACACGCAGTGGAATGCATAAAGCCAATCTAAAGACAGTCTTATGTAAGACTGGACTACGTTTAAGAAAACTAGCCTAAGAACATCGTTAAAAATATTAAGTGATTTTTGCACACGCTAAAGATGTAAGACGAACTCAAGACTAAGTCTAGACCAAGTCTCTGAAGACTGACGTTAAACGGTATTCTGACAGATAGTCTTGGTTGAGTCTTAAAAATTACACTGAAATATTGTTTCTAATAGTTTTTTACATTCATAAAAACTTGTTTGAAAGTGTTGTGTGCACTCCAATAATTTATAGCTGTGTAAATAAGCATTTTTAGTATAGGAATGATAATTTTGCAACAAACATTTTTTGGAAAAATTTTGTACAATATTGAGCAATAAATTATCAAGCTAACACATCCTAGACCATAACTAATGCTATCGACAGCTTAAATTTGCAATTTTTCGTAGTTATGTATCTCAATTTCACAAAAAGCTTGTTAAAAGTTGAGAACATGCGCATGATCTATGACAACACTCATCAGGCTTTCATTTAAAAAAATATAATAAGTGCTGAAATAAGCATTAGACTAGCTGAAGGGCATGTCTGAATTTTCCAATGGAAAACCAATCTAAGACTGACGTTCTTAATGCATACCGATTAGTAATATTAGAACATCGTAATGAACAAGCTCTTCTGCTGAGTGAGAAGTGGCTACTTTGTGAGTTTAGAGTGTCAATATTCCACAGGAAATATAAAACGCGGCCGTTATTTTCGGCTAAAAGATTTGCAAATTCTTTGCTCTGCTCACATTTACTGCTGAGTAGCTCAAAGTTTATTTTCAGACAAAATTGCTAAACGACACAGAAACACGTTTCAAACTAAAAATTAAAATATTAAAATAAAATTAAAAAAATTTAGGCCAAGTCACGTACCTATGTACATGCACTCACAAAATGTGGTCGGCGAGATTTGACCTCCAACCCACAGATTTAGAGTGAAGAATACTAACCACTAGACCACTAATACCACTGTATTAAAGTAGTTAACACCACCTAATGTGCGTTTACGAACTTCCTAGCTTTGGGTGACAAAATACGAATGTCACAAATAGGAACATGAGTGTCGACATCGGATAGAAGATAGTGCTGATATGCACTGATATCGGAGAATAGAAACATAATCATTTAAAAATTAATTCTAATTTTATGGTCCACATACATAACATGCACGCTTGCATGACATCTTTAATCAACCCTTATTACTCATTATTGTGCAGTTGTGACATCTTGTTCATTACGTGTGATTCGAGTCTGCGTGGAAGTTGAAAGCTTCAACAGCCCGGTTAGCTCAGTTGGTAGTGGTGCGTGCACTACAGAGCATCTGATTACTGATCAGAGTGTCGGTGGTTCGATTCCGCCCCGGAGCTGAATGTTTTGCACTCTGCTGTGTTCGAGACCATGCTAGTTCCGTCGAGTTGCATGATTTATGGCAGAACTGAGAGGTACCTGCCGTTCTAGTGTTAATTTACTATACAAATTCGACCTACCCACTGGGTAGTACCCAGATTAACGTAGGACTCTCAGATTCTGAATATAGTATATACGCGGCCCCTGAGGGGGCCGCGTAAAAATCCACACGTCTTACATACGATTTCCAAAGGCTGTTCTGACAGTTAGTATTAGAAGTATTAGTCTAAGGGCTTAGACATACCCCCTTATCCAAAATGGATTGAGCGAATTTGATTTAGCGGATTTGATTTAGCGGATTTAGCCGAGTGATAAATCTGTTATCCAACAAGCACGTTTTGCGAGTAAGGTTAAACTTAATTTGGATTGATTCCGTTGCGACGTACTTGCTGTGCTGAGGATATTCTTCGAATATAAAACGCGGCACTTAATTTTTTAAAGTCACCATATTTAAATAAACTTGTCAACTGTCAGTCTTTAGCTTAGCCAATTGTCTCGAATTGGAAAAACATGCGACTGATTACGACTTGTTGAAGATATTGTTCTATCAATGGATAAGTTTTTTCTTTTGTTGAAGTTCTATTTATTTTTTGGTGTATTTTTGGCGTCAGGACTATTGAATGATTAACTAAATTAGTTTTAGGGAGTCTTAATCATTAATATTACATTTTTTAATTACTTTTACCACGACTACTTGGACTTACTAGGTAATTTAATCAGAGTCGGTTTGAAGTTTGTTATGAGCAGTACTCATTTAATCATAATTGATTAAACGGGATGGGACTGATAAAAGTCGTGCAATGGTAGTCGTGCCGTGGTTCCACCAAATACTTTTTGGTTGTTCTGGTATAAATTTTCAAACTTTATTTTAGCAAAGTTAATAAACAATGTGTGAAATTAATGTATGTATTCGAAAACTTTTAGCTTCAACGCTTACAACTCAACGGATCCAAAATTTCACAGCAATAGCAGCATCCGAATTTTTTCCAATTTGAAAATCAACCGTTACGAAAATGCTTATGTTTTACTAGTCACTACCAGTGGCAATGAAAAATGACATAATAAAGAAAAATAACTACTACATCTCCTACATTTAGTTAAAGCTACCGAAACTGGGGATGCTCACTGGTCGATATACTTTTACAAATGGATGCGATAAGTTTAATCTAACTATTTTGTTTTTAGTGCACCATGTCTATTTCAAATCTTAAACAAGTTGAACAAGGATAGGAATGTAAAAATAACTTGCTGGGTTCCATCAGTTAGGATTGTAGAATTCACATTAGCATCTGAATAAGGTATATAAAACTGATCCAAACTGAGCCTTTACTGAGTTTTCCTCAAGTTAAAAATTTCCAATAAAACAGCTAGCTCTAATTCGATAAGTATATAATTAGTTTTTTGGTCACACAAAATGAAATACAAGGTATGTGTGTGGGTGGATTCTTTCAATCTGTAGGTTTTTTTAATCCTGCTGGGCCACAGTCCACAGCCCAACCGGTCTATAATTTTGATTTTGGGTTCTCTTCTCAATATATATTCTGCTAGCGTTCGAGTGCTCATGTGCGGAAAGTATTTTGCACGCCCGCCTCTGTCAGGTCGCACCCGTCATCTGGATTTCGCCTACATATTGACCGCCCTGCTGGCTTGCTTCTGTTAGTGCTGGGTTTGAAATTTTTACCGTTACATGGACATGGTAAAAATCCAAAAAATGATTTCCGAGGAATCGGTCTAACAGCCTTCGGTTTAAGAGTAAATTTAAACCACTACACCATGCTGCCGTCTTTTATGTGCTAACTAAACGTGTGTTAATATTGGTACTATAAGGTACGTGTCTACGGCGAGGTTTTGAAAACTGCTGGTAGGGTGTTGACGGCATATATGCGTGTGGAGCGAGATCTTCTGAAGATGAGCAGATGGGTTTGATAAGTGTGCATCAAAAATTGAATGTTGGGTGTCCCAACAGGTATGTATGCCGTATGCGATGGCCTCTGGCCAGTGAACTTAAAGGTTGAAACTCGGTGATTGCTGATTGTTTTTGTCAAAAATGGGGCTTGTTTTTCTACCAATTTTTGATTGGTTAAGATTTAAATTAAAAAGCAAAATTTGGGTAATAATTTACATATCGTTTGTTAAATTTCATTTCATACCATATGTAACTGCTTAATATTGACCCTTTCTGCCAATTATTTTAGTGAATTTCAGTAATCCTACTCAATGATACATCATGAAACAAGCAGGCAACAAAAAGCCGAAATATCTCAAAAAATCAGAATCCCGGCCGAATAAATAATACAATTACAGTTAGTTATTAGTGATGGGAAGACTGCTGAAACTTCGACAGTTCCAAAAATATGAGTAGAAGGTGAAAAAACAGTGGAAACAAAAGAAGCACAGACGATTAAAACGACAGCGGTAGACGCAACGGACAAACCTACAGAGCCGCAACGAACATACTGAAATAAAATCGAGAAAGTTCAAAAGGATCTCAGAATCCAAAAATCAACGTCATCAACAAAGTTTCAAAAGTTACCTTGAATGAGAAACTTTTAGCATTGCTGAAAAATGCAAAATCACAAGCGCTCCGTTGTAATTATAATGCTAAAAAGTCAATCGATTGTTGACGATAGGAAACCAGAAATGGCCGCCACAATCTCAGGGGCACCTCGTGTAAATGTATCTGAAGCCATCAACAATCAAGATTTTCTTGAAAATGGCTGCATAGGCCACAAAATAAGAACCAATGGAAATCAATCAGATGCGCTCCAAGATAAACGAACTACCATATTAACTGAGAACATTAATAAAGGACTGGCAAGACAGAAAATCAAGAGCAAAAGTCACATTCAAGGAATAGACTGGCAACAAATTGGCGATCAAGGATTCATCAGAAGTGTGTCGAAACTTTTGCAAATGTCAGAACTGCTGAAGTTAATGTGACAAACAATAAAAATTGCTTACGTGAAGCAACGTGAAGTCCTGGGTAAAAATGCTTCACTAGGATTAGCGGAAAACCGGCGCAAATTGACATGGTTGCCTCAGAATAACAGCAAAGCAGCAAACCAAAATTTTAAATTGTTTAAAATGTTTACAATATGAATCCTGTTTGGGCTGTTGAAAGAAAAAGTTGAAGTGAGTCCGTTTCGGTCAAAAAACACAGCAAACAAGCAAAATACTGTTATTAGACCAATGATCTTATTAGACAGTTGAAAGATGAATAAACATTCCCATAGTCGCAAATGATTGAGTGCAAATTCTGAGAAAATGCGGACACAGGAATGTGACAAGGAGCCAGTAGAGTTTCCGACAAACCATGATATGATATGACAAACCACCATGACAAACCAAAAGAAAGTCGTGTTGCACCACAGACAGTATGAAACCAGACTGCTTCATTGTTCAATTGTAAAGAAGAGTAAAAGAAGGTACTACTAACTACTAAGCACAGTGCTGGTATTTGGTTCCTCTCAGATTGGTATAAATAGCCGAAAATACAAACGGACACTGTGTGAGAGCCCTGGTTGCCGTCATTTTGTAGAAGCTGCTATTTTGGTCGTTTCATGAGTCAAATTCATCAGCAACCGTCCTTGCGACATACATAGGCAGTGAAGGCTAACTTGACTAAACCATACAGAACGTATGTATCGTTAGAAAGCTGTACAGTTCAGGTATTTCTGTGAAGTCAGGATGAACTCTTTGGATCCATTAAAAATGTGATAAATGGCACAAAATCATGCTTCACATCAGCGAGAACGTTGATAAAGCACAAAATGTTTGCGGCGAAGACGACGATATGTATACGAAACTGGCACAAAATTTAGATTCCTGATTCAAATACATAGAAGATGACCTGATTTGGTTGTTGCTAAAAAATTCTGCAGGGAAGTCGACTGCATCAGTTCTTGTACTACACCTTGAACGTACACTTACACTGGAGTATAACTAAATACAAGTTAGGAAATTTGAAACCAACAAGAAATTTCATGGAAAATTAAACAGAGGATCAAAATGAAAATTAAATGAAAATCAAAATCAAAGATCAAATGAAACCGAATGAAAACGAAAACGGAAGTTCAAAAACCAAAGTCTTATCTTTCACTGTTCTTAATTTGGAATACATATGAAAACATCAAAGGCTGAGGTTTATGTATTTATTTTACTTATTCGTAGAATACTGAAGTATGAACTATTTGAAGAACGTGATGTATGTGAACGCAATGAATGAATGTGATTTGATAAATATGACAGGGTGTTCTTATATTTTTATTTTAAATAACTGTGGCTGGTACAGAATAAGTCTGTACGATTAATATATGAAGAAATACCATAAAAGGCTTAGTCCGACAGTCAGGGGTTAGTTGACACTAAAGACTCAAGACCAAAGCTTCAAGTAAATCAACTCAACAAGACGCAACTAACGAAAAAGAAATAAACAACTAACAGCTGATGAACATTTTAGAAAACTAAATAAGAAGTTTCAACAGTAACTAACACCCTGACAGGAAGAGTCGGTGAAGAAAGCCTGTAAAAACGGGTAAAGGGGTTGTGTTCTAGATTGAATAAAAATTTATATTTGTAAAAAAATTCAAAATTTTCATAAATGTACTCCAATCTATGATGTTCTTGGGTAACCAACCCCATACACATAGTTGGACTCTACCCAGGATGCCTGGTTAAGAGGGTAAGATTGCCCTAACCACGCCAAACGGCAAAGGCGGGTAGTAACAAAAAAAAAAAAAGTTGTTGTAATTACTAATTATATGTTGTTAATAAAAAAATTTTTAGAGGGGCGGTTTTTCTTTTTGTTGTTTAGTTCATATGGATTATGTTAGGATGGTGTTTGTGTGTGTGAGACACAGTGTGACTGGGGATTGTTTAAATTTAAATTATGGTCACTTTATATTGCTTTACCGTTCGTAATAGTCGTCTTAATTTGTTTTTTGTAAGTGTTGGCGGACGGACCAGGCCAAAAAACTTTTTGGTGCGTTGGGTTTGGGGTGGTGGGCAGGGGAGGGGGGGGAGGGCCAACCCCCGCCCTCTTTTGGGGAGGGGGTCCCTTAGTGGGAATTCCATGTTCGCGCAAAGGCATGGGTCCCATGACCTGTACACTTGAAAAATTTTTGCTGTCGACGCGCTAATGAACAATCTGCGAAACATTGTCCCGACAGGTTTTGTGTTGTTTTTATTTATAAGAGTGTGAGGCTGTGTGGGGAAGTGATTATTGTGTTTGTATGGATTTTTGGGCGGAGGCGAAATGTGGGGTGGGGGGGGGGGGAAGGGCGGTGTCTGGGAGGGCCGGTGACTCATGGTCGGCGGAGGGGTGGATCGCATGTACCTTGAAAATTTTTGCTGGGTGCGGTTATGAACAATCTGCGAAACATTGTCCCGACAGGTTTTGTCAAATGATTCTTTTCTGCGTGCAAAAACTGTCAGTGCTTGACAGATAGGCGATGTAAATGAGAGCGGGCAGCTGATTGTCGCTAAGTACGGACACACACACCCACACAAACAACGGTATTTGCTGACCTATCATCAAATTAACACTAGAATAGGTGTATTTGTGCGCTCTTGATGCACACGTTTGCACTATAGTATATACGCGGCGGCTGAGGCAGCCGCGTTAAGTTCCAGGATTTAGCCGATAGAGGATTCAGCGCGCGCCTAAAGCCAATAAATACAATAAATCCAAACAATTTTAGATAAGCGTTTTAACTGAATCTGGTAAATCCTAAATCTGCTAAATCCGCTAAATCCATGCATTTTGGATAAAACTTTCAGACTGTTGTACTGCACAACTTGACTTTTCGCATTCGGCTCACTGAGCATTTTCGCCTCTAACTACGCGCAACCGTTTTGAACGTTCAATACACCAATCGAAAGCTCTGAAATTGCACTTTTTATTCATTTAATTTTTATGAAATTTTGGATTTGTTTTGAATAAACTGTCAGATTGTTTTATTGTCTAATTTCATTTTGCCCATAGGAGTCCCGTCCCGTTTAATTTAGCTTGTAAGTTCGGGCGGGCATGTCAACGGTTTGAATGTTCAATACACCAATTTAAAGCTTGGAAATTGCTCTTTTTAGCTGTCATTGATCTAACTTGTTTGATTTTTTATAGGTATAGTTGTAAATAACGCTTGCCTTCACCTTTCAGAAAGTCACCTTTCAGAAAGTCACCTTTCAGAAAATTTTCTCAGCGTTCACCTTTCAGAAAACTGAAATTTCTCAACGTGCACCTTTCAAAAAGCCAAAATGTTGGGCAGTTCACCTTTCAGAAAGTTGAAATTTTGGAATGTTCGCCTTCAGAATTAAAACTTGAAATGTTCATACGGATAATTATGCAATAATAATAAACAATGTTTTAAGTGTTTTTATTATTTATTCAATTAGTATGAAAATGAATTATTATTTCATATTTTAACCTAACTTTTTGTTCGTAAATATTATGTAAGTATTCACTGTAAGGCAGAGTTAGACGCGGGGCGGATTTTCATTGCCCCGCTCCACCCCGCCCCGTGAGAATCTTGCCCCGCCCCGCCTCGCGCCGCGGAGCGGGGCACCCCGCAGTTTTTTGTTACCGACTAAGACTTAAGTTGACAAGACAACTAAGAATAATAAGTGGCTTTTTAGCAGAAAATGCTCTTTGCTAAGTCGTTCAATCAATATTTCACTCATTTCAATCGATAAAGTACGATAAAAGGGGCAGATTATTATTTTCAGAACTAAGAAGTACACATCGGTAGTACCGTTATTTTAATACTATTAATATTAAAAGTCGCTATTTAAAATACCTATTTTTAATATTAATAATTTTATTAATATTAAATGAAAGATAATTTGGGGATTCTATTTATATTAATATTTTATAAAAATACTCTGGGGCTTCTAGTTATATTAATATTTAATTAAAAATATATTAGGAACTTTTTTCCTCAGCAGTCAACTAATTAACTAACTAACTTAACTAACAACTAATTTTAATCCACTACAAGTGAAATCTGATGTCACATTAATCAGGTAATGTCAGGGGTGGACGCGGGTCAAAATTTTTGATCCGCGCCCAAACCGAATCCGCGGCTTAACACTCGTGGGCAAGCCACAATATGACCTGACAACTGAGATTCTGTACATGTGGATGAATTCATGATTCCATAATTTCTATTTGAAAGGCGAACGTTCCAAAATTTCAAGATCTGAAAGGTGAACGTTCCAAAATATCAACTTTATGAAAGGTGAACGTTCCGAAATTTTAACTTTCTAAAAGGTGAACGTTCCAACATTTCAGTTTTCTGAAAGGTGAACGTTGAGAAAATCTTTTCTGAAAGGTGACTTTCTGAAAGGTGAACGCAAACCGTAAATAACACTTTTAGATTGTATTACTGCACAATTAGACTCTGCGCATTCAGCTATCGGCTCAAATAGCATTTTTGCTTAGACTTCTGCAATGCGCTACCGTTTTGAACATTCAATACACCAATCGCAATCTCAAAAATTGCTCTTTTTATTGATGTATTACTTCTATAAGTTTTCAATAAAATATGACACACGATGCTCTAGACGCACTAGATTCGTGATTTGTTTATTAACTCAAGCTAAAGTTACTATAAAATTTCTGAAAATAACCCAATTTGTCTTTAAATTTACTTATTTTCAGTTTTTATAGCCTTTTCTGCAGCTTAAATTGTCCAAAAAATATTTAATATCCACATTATTTAAAAAGCCTAAGTTATGAGCTTTCGAATGATGTATTGCACACCCAAAACGGTTAAGGTAGTCTAAAGTTATAAACGAAAACGCGAGGGTCACCCAGGTGCTAAATCCGATAAATCCCTGTAAATTTACGAAGATTTAACTCGGCCATAAAGTGCGTGTAATTATAAATCCACGGATTTAGCGAATTCAAAAAAATAAATTTTGGATAAGGATTTAGGATTTAAGATTTAATTTAAATCCGCCAGCATTCTAAAATCCGAAGGGAATTTTGGATAAGGATCGGATTTAGCGCACGCTAAGTCTGATAAATCGGCTAAATCCAACAGGCAAGTTAAATCCTAAAGGCTTATCCAAAATGCAGGATTTAGCTAAATCCGGATCCGCTAAATCCATTTTGGATAAGGCCCATAGTCTGGACTGAGTCTCCGGAGGCTGCCTTTATGCATTCCATCTACACATTGCAGCCTGTCCCACATTGCAGCCCACGTGTTAAGTAGGAACCCTCGATTTTGCTTTAAGTTTCAGTGTTAAATATGATTAAGTTCAACGGCATACTTTTTAGCTAGTGGTGTAATCTTGATGTCAAGGCGAGCGGCACTGTTTTTTGCGTTTCCAATTCTATCTTTTTTCTAAAACTTGGATAATCTCTATTTTCCAACACCATTACTTACTTCACACGGACTTTACTTAGTTTATCCTGTCCAAACGCTTTTTAACGATATTTATGTAGTGTTTCGATGATTGTGACTTGAAACTTCGAGGAAATAACGTGACAAATTATAATAAAATTTTGTATCTGGTTTCACGGTCAACTAAGGGTTAAAAACACAGATATTAAACTACACAAATAAAGTGGTCTGAAAAAGTAACAGCTTGCTGAAACAATTCTACAGTAATGTCAAGATAGCGCTAGCTAATTTAGCTTATCTATCTGAATAATTATCCATCTATCAGATTAGCCTATAATACCCTAAATTCAGCGATAAAGCAAAACTATTATGTAGCTATAAGTAAGACAATTAAGATGGCAGCTTTGCATACCTTAAGACGTTTCGGGGGACACTGCACAAAATTTGCTGTCAACGTTACTCTGGTAAAGCATAAAAATAGAAAAACTCAAAAAGTATCGACCTTTTCCAAAATATCACTTCTTACTGTCATTAGTTTGACAACTTTATGTTCTTTATGAAAAAAGATGATGTTTTGATGCGGCTTTGGCAAAGTAAGTTTCTGCCCACACTGTTTTCAAGTTTGTTGTGTTTCAAGATTAGGTATTGATCCTAAAAAGTTGGTTTTCAGTGATAAGAAGCAAGATATAAACGAGATGAAAACTTGCTGCAGTCAGTATTTTGCCTTCCATAAAATATCGTTTGGTGACGCGCGCTAATCAGATTTTCGCTGGTACGTTGCTTTATTAATATAAAGAGTACATGATAAGAAGAGTATGACACTAAAACCAACTTCTGGCCTGTGTCAGGAGTTTCCAATTTACTAAAACCTATATTCATAATTTAGGCAAAAATAGTCTCCTCTGGACCTAAGGTCTTAACGTGGGGCCTATTCCTTTGCCGGATTAAACGGGCAGAACTTTTTAGTCCGAGTTTAGGAATGAACATTGGAATAAACGGACTAAACGAAATAAAAGTCAGCGGCTTAATTTTAGTCTGACCCCAAAACTACCTCTGGACTAAAAGAATTTAACATGTGTTATGACGCGAACCACGGGGCTCTTGGAATTTGGGCCTTGAAAGGCGAGGGCCAGGGCAGAAATGGCCACGCGCCCGAGCCCAAGTGGAACGAGTCACAACGGGTGAAAACCGGGGCAAAGCGCCCTAAATCGCCTAAATCGCTCAGAATCTGCCCTAACTAGGTCCGGGGCTCACACACGAATTCCCCAGCAAATAGCCACAAAGCCCTCCAAGGGCTACTACAGTCAAAAGGCCCTAAAAAGGCAGATTTATGTGTTCAGAATTTTACTTTAAAAATGAAACTTTTATTTATTATAAAATCAACAAATATTTATAACGAGAGAAAATAACAAAATCCTAACTCAAAACATAGAACTAGCTCAGGGGACCTAGCCCTAGATCTCACTGGCGTGCACACCTAACTACCTATCCCCTGTTCAAGCGTGAGCGCGCCTCCCCCCTTCTTCCGGAAAATCGTCGACTGACTTGAGCCAGTCACACATGAGTAGAATATAAAAATTATCAATGCGGCCAATTTGAACTGAGGCTACGTCCCCCTTTTCAAAACAATACTCAGAATATAAAACAGATTAGAATAATAATTTTAAATATTAAATTTAGATGCTATTATTAGAGTGAAAAATATAATTTATAAAAATATAAATAAAGGCCTATTCACACAACACGTCATCACTCGAAAACGTGTAAGCCTACAATTTAGGTATATTAAATCGCTGGCAGCCTTTCTATTGTTATAAAAACTATAAGACGTAGCGCAAAGCGCAATTTCATACATGAATACCGCCAATTTGAAAAGTGCACAAAATGCGTAACATGACGAACTGTGAAGTGTGAATAGACAAGTTTAAACGCGTTTTTAGACTAATTCCGACGTACTCTCACTGCGGAAAAGTCTACCCCGAGTAGGGGGTAGCCCTACTGATGCAACAGGTGCCCCCCTGCGCGGGCACGACGTCCCGGCGTGTCTAGCGCACATAATTTGGGTACCCCCTAGCTGGGGTACACTTTTCCGCCAGTTTCCGGTTTTAAATTTTCGCCAATTTTAAAATAATAATTTAGAAAATGTTTAAGCAATGCACGCAGCAACTTTTCCAAAAATGCACAAACAAATACGCACAACAAATACCGAGCAATATGTTAGTAGCCCACTCAGGAATTTAGACCTTTCCAATAATTTACAACTCGTTTCACTTTCCAAAAAGTACTTTTCTAGGGTCAAAAATTTACGCCGTTTCGTTTAAAACCGGTCTCGGAGCTCAAAAATTGCTCTGGAGGGCGTCCCCCTCACTTTTAGGCTGAGTGCAAAATTTTGGCTCAGAAATATCCAAAAATTCTCTGGAAACGGGCCCCTCTCACTCGAAAATTTTGTGCTTTGCGTTCCTAGGGGGGACACTACCTATTCTACCTTAGTTTTTGGGGCCCAGTTTTCCTTCTTCTCTTACTAAATTTCTTTCTTTCTTTATTTTGGGCTTCCGACCCCAAGCCCTTCTCTTCCCGAAAATCCACTAAAAACACAGATAAACCGGCTGAAAAGTTTTCCCGGGAGCAGGGAAACTTATTGGGGGTGTGTTTCTGTTATTTCCTCTCGTTTGCCGGGGTGTTCCGGCAGTTTTAGAAAAATTCTGAGGGGGGGAGTCAAAATTTCGACATCAAAATGCAAAAATAATTTTGGGTGGGGCCTAGGAGTGGCTATTTGGGGCTACGTGCGTGACCCTAATATCCTTTGTCACGGTCGCCACTTGTTATGACGCGAACCACGGGGCTCTGGGAATTTGGACCTTGAAAGGCGAGGGCCAGAGCAGAAATGACCATGCGCCCGAGCCCAAGTGGAACGCGTCACAACCGGTGAAAACCGGGGCAAAGCGCCCTAAATCGCTCAGAATCTGCCCTAACTAGGTCCGGGGCTCACACACAAATTCCCCAACAAATAGCCACAAAGCCCTCCAAGGGCTACTACAGTCAAAAGGCCCTAAAAAGCCCTAAAAAGGCAGATTTATGTGCTCAGAATTTTATTTTAAAAATGAAACTTTTATTTATTATAAAATCAACAAATATTTATAACGAGAGAAAGTAACAAAATCAAAACATAGAACTAGCTCAGGGGACCTAGCCCTAGATCTCACTGGCGCGCACACCTAACTACCTATCCCTTGTTCAAGCGTGAGCGCGCCTCCCCCCTTCTTCCGGAAAATCGTCGACTGACTTGAGCCAGTCACACATGAGTAGAATATAAAAATTATCAATGCTCAGGCTACGTCCCCCTTTTCAAAACAATACTCAAAATATAAACCAGATTAGAATAATAATTTTAAATATTAAATTTAGATGCTATTATTAGAGTGAAAAATATAATTTATAAAAATATAAATAAAGGCCTATTCACACAACACGTCATCACTCGAAAACGTGTAAGCCTACAATTTAGGTATGTTAAATCGCTGGCAGCCTTTCTATTGTTATAAAAACTATAAGACGTAGCGCAAAGCGCAATTTCATACATGAATATCGCCAATTTGAAAAGTGCACAAAATGCGTAACATGACGAACTGTGAAGTGTGAATAGACAAGTTTAAACGCGTTTTTAGACTAATTCCGACGTACTCTCACTGCGGAAGTCTACCCCGAGTAGGGGGTAGCCCTACTAATACAACACATGCACGCTTAAGATTAGCGTGTATAGTTAAAGCCTTGTTGTCCGATTAAAAAGCAGCGCGCTAAAAGTTAAGTCTTTTTAATCCAGAGGTTTTGGAATGGCATTTTTACGCTTAATTTTTAAACCGTTTAGTCCGATTGAAATTAACCAATTAATCCGGTAAAGAAATGGCCCCATAGAGTCTCTCGCGCTTTTGTAAAGGCTACAAAAAGCTTTTGTAGAGTGAAAATGAGTTGACCACTAAGTTTGGATAACTTTCAGCAAATTTTAAATTTTTGTTATGCGGATTTCTTAAAACTAATGTTACTACAACAACAACTACACTTTGGCATCAACTACACTTTACCCTACTTATACACATAGCAAAAAATTTCCAATTCGTATTTCACGGATTGCGGTGAATATAACGGTTGGATCATCTAGGCCATCGGATTACATCATCCGACGGATATGGCTGGGCGTCCAATTCCTTCATTGTTAAGTTTGAACACTTTGAAGTTAGAGCTTGTTGAAAAAATTCACGGGGATGACTTCTCAGCGAGTTAAGAAATTTATTATGGTTTATTTTTGTATCTTGTTTAACGGTGTTAGCGGTTAGTGTTATCGGTGTTAGCGTCAGAGTTCGTTCGGGTTGGTGCGGGTCGGGTCGGGTCGGGTCGGGTTAGACATTAGCTCGGGTCGGGTCGGGTCGGGTTAGACATTAGCTCGGGTCGGGTCGGGTCGGGTTAGACATTAGCTCGGGTCGGGTTGGGTCGGGTTATGAAATCTCGACCCGTTGCGAACTCTAGTTAGCGTGAATTTAAACGTTGGCGTTAAAATTTAAATGTTAGCGTTTAAATTTAAACTTAACCACTGAACTGAACTGAGATTTTTATTAGTTCATGCAACCAAATTTGTTAGTATTGATAATTTTTGTTGAAGCAGCCATGAGCCAACCTTACTTAAAACGTTAGGCTGAAACTTTGACGCCTAATTATTTACTAGCTGGGAAAAGCGTCGGATTGCATAGTCGAGGGTGTCGGATGACATTATCATGACATTATTTCATTACTACTTGAAACACTATGAATCCATTTTCAATCGAAACCGACTGTATTCGCAAGCATGATTTTTAACGTATAGCAATAGACAAGTAACAGACTTCGGGGAAAAATTTTGAATACGCAAGGGAGGGGCCCTATATTACTTCACATCCCTCTCCTTCTAGTAAACTTCGACTCGAAGTTTCCTTGTGTTGTGTGCACTACTACTATCTATGGGGTATGGGCACCCGGGGTGGAGGAGCGCCGGGAGCCGTCCCTATTATTTTTACATTCTCTTCTTATATT
>JASANF010014354.1:0-72268 GCA_030248245.1 Trissonchulus sp. WLG1_4 | reverse complement strand
AGTGACCAGTGGCTAAATGTGTACTGGTCGTATGACTGTGTATATACATACTGCACATGTGTATAGAAATGGTGCATGATAGGTTGAAATAATGAAGAATGCTGTTTCTAAAAAAAAATTAAAAATTGACAACATACAGATTGAATTTTTTTAAAAACACTGCCTCCGGCGAAATTTTACCTCCAGTCGTTCGCTAACCCACAAATCGCCTCTGATGGTCACTTTCTCAGACTCTTCCGTGTGCATTCGGTTAACAAATCTTTGTCGAATAATTTACTTTGTTATTCTGTACTCTTGAGTAATGCTTATTTATTAAGGCGGTTTGTCACCGTTCATATTAATTTCAGGAAGAGCAAAATCGCGGAAAGCCTAACTGGGAGCATTTAAGCGAAGAACTTCATGTGCTAATCAGTTGTGAAGACTCCGAAAATAGGGCTCGTGCAAAAATTGAGCGTGCCAAAGATGAAGTCACTAAATTGCTTGTGCCTGCGGTAAGTTCAAACGTAACTATTAAGATTATAATCCTAGCTTCTGGGTTACATGCAGGCTCTTCATTGTCTTTAGAAAAAAATAAATTCAGTTGTAAAATACAAGCAGACAATAGCAACATGCGGTGACTGGTTGCCGAAATTAGATTTAAAGGAACATTGGGAGACGAAAGTGAGTATCCGTGGTCAACTGAGAAAAGCTTTGGTACGGATGAGGTGGTGCTGATGTTATTTTTCGTTAAACTTCGGACGGTTTTGGAGTAAAAGTAAACTTACGAGGGGTATACAATGGAGTACTCAGTAAGAGGGTAAAGCCGCCTGCGGGCTGAAGTAACAACGATGATACTCTGCGATAATCCTCGATAACCCATCGATACGACTATAGTTGAACAATTTTTGGCCAAACCAGCGTAATTTTCCAGCCTGTGCCGAAAACGGAGCGTTACGGAACTCGGTGCTTCTTACTGTGTTTGCGAGTCCAACACCAGGCGTTAGACTACCAGTCAGATAGTTAGCAAGTCTTATTCACTCGAATGCTCAAAACGCGTACTTCCCATCACTCAGTTCACAAATCTTTACTTTAACCATTGGACAAACGTTGTTAAAATCAATTCATTTTTGACAGAAAAAGGTAAATTCTGTCAGTCTTGCGATAATTGGGGTCAAAAATTAGTGGGGTGTGGCTAAGAGGGATCCCATCAAGGGGGGTGTTCAAAATTCTGGTTCTGTTATATATATACATGTATGGGTCACTGTGAGTTCGGTTTCTTGTTGAATGTTACTCATGGTTTTTTTTGTGTAAAATAGGGTGTATTTACACATCGGCCGCCTAATTTACACAGCAAAAAATAAAAATACACACTGACTTGCACAGCCCCATTTCCCCCCAAAAGCTGATGAAACGGCCTATTTTGGTTGTCAAAATTACAAAAATTCGCGAAGTGGCGACTGCTGCCTGTGACCACGTTGTCCTAACAAAATTAAGTCTAATTTTTGACCCCAAAACAAAAAATCTTCAGTTTCAGCTCTTGAACGGCTTATGATTTTTTTATTTTAGCATTTGTTTTTATGCACTTGAAAGTTGACAGTGAAAAATCAGCCATGCTGAGCCCGTCTGTGCGATTTCTTGTCCTACTTCAAACTACTGTACAACTTTTACACCCGGATTTGAAAAAAATGTCTAGGATCTGGCTGATAGAACAACTCGCTATCTGTGTAAACCATGCATGTACACGGGATCTCGGCCTGGGGCTGGGGGTAGGGCTTGTTTCAGATTTTTCGAAATTTTAGGGGCCTTGCCCTGGCGTGTCGGTTACTTGAACTGACAAAAACGCAAAAATTTTTAATTATCTCATATTTTTTATTTTCGTATGTAGTTCGAGTCTCAAAGTCGAAATATTACTTTTAACGTGAAAAACGGTCAATTTTTACCTAAACAATGCTAAAATACACACTTTTAAAAATTTACACAACATACCCTTAATTTACACAGCAAATTTTTAATTTACACAACATTTACACAGTGCCGATTTTGAAAAAAAACCCTGATGTTACTACTGAGTCGTGATAATGAATAATGAATGTTTATGTGTTCATTTGGTGTTAGTGGTCATATGATTATAGTCAATGGGGAGACTTGCATAAGTGCTCTAATCGTTTTCATTTTGTTTTGTCTACACAATCATTGCAATTATTGCAAAGTGTAGCATCATTTTGATGTTCAAACAAAGCACGTCAGCGTTGCTTGCTAATTTCTCCAAAAATTTCATATTGTGGTAAAAACACGTTGCATATGTATATATTTTCCATTTCCAGGAATAGCAATTGACGTCCATGTGTTAGTTTTATACTTCCAAAAGCAGTATTGACGTATTTACGTTTCCGTTATAAATCGTTTTAAATTATGACAAAACTTAAAAAGATTACAAAGGTAGTTCAAAAGGTTGGCTGAACAGAACACATGGTGCACTTTTTTTCTAGCTCTAGCATATCAGTATATAAGGGAATATATGCATTGCATCTGCTGTATATAAATTTTGTTTTTGCGCAGTGGAGTTTTAGAAGATTTATATTGCTTCTTGTTGCTTTGACTAGCGTTATCTACTAGCCGAGGAGAAGTGTGAGGGAACAAAGTTCTCATGTTGCTATACTATAGTAGTGGTTTATTCGATTATATATACGTATGTGCATTGCATGTTGATGTGAAGGAGAGCGGTCCTCTGCGAACATATATACGTATTTCTACAGTGCCACTTTTCTGACACGCTGCTCCACCTGCTAGTTTAATTCAAGATGGCTTTATTCCTTAAACTTTAAGCTGGAAAGTAATGTAATTTTGTGTACTACACTGGCCGACCAATTGAACTTTAACTTAAATTATGTGTTTAGGTGGAGGTATGCATACATATATTTACGTATATACGTATATAAGCCAGTTTGTAGAAACAATGACTTGAAAATGCTTTAAATTAACTGCTTGTTGGTGTTAGGCGGACTATTTAGAAAAAGCTAAAAATTTAAACATAGTATAGTATGATCACAATGTGAATAACTTGAAGTTGAAAAGAAGAGGATAGTTGAAGTCATGTGTTATTTCCCTGCTATAGACTTCTGGTGTGGGTCGAGGTGCGAGAGCGATATGTATATACATCTTCTCTCACCCTTCGTCTGAATTTAAAGTTCGTTAAAATGATAAGTCGAAAACGTTCCAGAACATAACAATCAGAGACCACCCGTTGGGGTCAGGCACATAAGGACGTGGGCAGGTTGTCAAATCTGTGGGGGAGGTGGTGGCGTGCGGGGCAAAATTCGGGAGTGGGAAGTGAAGAACATGTCTGGGTGAGAGCGAAAACTTTGGAAACATATTTTGGATCAGCTAAAGTTTGCACCGGACCCTAAACACTTTTTTCAAACGTTTAGTATGGAAAAACACCATATACATAATATTTTTTATTTTTAGTTTGTAAAACTTGATTCAGAATTGTTATATACAGCATTTTTTGTAAAATCGGCGCACATTTTCACAGCAAACACAAAGAAATAACTGTCAAATCCTCCTTGCCTTGCGGACGACTTCACCGTGATGAGGTTGCCCGGCTCGAAACTGTAAACTTGAGTGGGCTGTACTTGACGTTTAGCTAAACTAAACTACTCACAAAACGCTAATCAAAATTTTCAGCAATTTTTTGGTTCTTCGTTCATTTGAATTTGAAACATTTGACCGCTTTCTGGGTTAAATTTTGAGTTTTTGGATACTTTTTCAGTACTAGTTGTGGGGGGGGGGGGCTGTCCCGATAGGTCAAGCCTGAGATAGGGCTTGTCCCAAAATCTCAAATCTTAGGGCGGGGAGAACCTTCTCCCATTACAAAACCCCCGTGATTTTTCAATCAATAATGATTTTTCAATCAATAACGTATGTATATAATTACTCAAGGGGCATGTTGCAGTGAGTGACCTCTCCGGTTTAGCTGGCACGACGGCTTGCCTTTTCCCTGCACCATTGGGCGTGTGGTCTTTGCAGTTATTGACAATTGCACCTCGCAAGTTTGCTGCTGCCCCAGTGCACAACTGTTTCTGTCAATTGGCCAAACGTCGTTTTGGCTCTTAAAATGTCATAAGGTTCGAGCGGATGCAGGCCTGGGCCATGTTCTCAACAGGAGCGCGTATATATATACTCTGTGTTGAGTGTGTATACGTGTGAGGAGGCACGTTTGCTACGTGGCTACGTAGTAGCTAGATTAGATGGAATGTATACAACGCATTTATTTAAGAAATACTCTATACGATGTGCTGGTAAAATTTTCAAACTGATATAATATATTATACATAATACGAGGGATAAATGGTATGTATCATACATGTAACGGGGTCAAAATTTTGGGGGGGGCCTCTCCGGCCAAATTTTGGGGACCCTCCCCCCCAGATCGACCAAAAATACCCTAAATTTTTCAAAAATTTCGCAAAAAAGTGCCATTTTTTCAAAATTTTGCCCAAAAATCCTCCCCGGGTCCTCGATTTGGGGGGGGGGGGTCCCCCCCCCCCATCCCCTCCCCTATGTATATATGTAATTTCGTAATATTATTTTATACATTTTTTGGTGTCCAACCCAAGTTGCCTCAACCACATATTTATCATTTTTGTATTTAAATTACAATCAAAACTGCTCTAAGCTTGCTGAAACTCTGTATTTGAAGTTGGGACCAAGGCACTCTAGTCCAGCAGCCAGCTTGTATAATATGTGCCAAACCCCAATTCTTCACAGCAGATGACCAGTGTCTCGTCTGTAGATCTCCTTAAGATTAGGCCGGATTCACACTTGCACAAGCACAACGCCTAGACGTTCACTCACACTGGAATTGGCACAAGAACAAGTCCGCCAGTGTAACGTCTTTTCTGGTCCGAAATTGCGTTTTCGTCGTGAAATTTTCTGCTAAAAATTTCGAAGTTTTGAAACTTTCTCTGACTGTTTTATGGAAGAAGGAAAATATACAGGAAAGATAACGAAAAACTAAAGTTAAAACGTAATTTGGTTCCAAGATTTAACGAAATTAAAATTCAAATATAGAAGACAGAACATCAACGCAATTCATTTTTCATCAGATATGAGATTCATTTCGACAAGGTCTTCCCCAAAAGTCACACTTTTACGCTTTATTTTACTCTATTATGCCTGTATCCAAAATAACAGCTACAAAATCTCTGCGCTGATTGGCTGTGCTTGTGCAAAAGATAATTTTTGAACAAGCGTTGAGCTTGTACTTGTACACAATTTTTTGCATTGTGAAGGTGAGCCGTCTGTGCTTGTGCCTGTGCGTGTGCTTGTGCAAGTGCCAGTGTGAACCCGGCCATATGAATGAACCGGGCTCAAGACGAAACTGTAAGGCTACATTACACTGCAAGCTTATTTGTCAGCTTAAGTTGGTAGCTGGAATTAGCAAATATGCAGTGACGGAAGACGTTTGCAGTCCCAGTAGCTGTTGATTCAAAGGATTTCTTGCTTCCTCAGAGTTGCTTAATCCCTGCTGACTTTGTTGCCAGCTTTTCTGTAGCAATTGTTTGCGTTTCAAGGGAACTTTTAGTTTCAAATATGTTGCACTTGCATATATACGTAAATCTTACTTACAGGTTAAGCCTATTCGCAAACACAACTACGCAGCTACAGTACGTAAGTGTATTATATACAATATATAGTATTTTTTCTACGAATTTATTTATGAAATCTGTTCTGATAGACATAACATTTTATTATAAATGACGCCGACTTGGAATTTTAACATTTCACATTGCGTATGCGCACGTACGTACGTGTATTTTTTTGAGTGTGTATACACGTACGTTCTATGCACTGTTAGGTGATTAGTGATGGCGCCGTTTGCCCGTCCGAGCATAGCGCAGCAGGCCAGCTGGCCCGCCATGGCCTGGTGATTCGTCTGTTTAGCTAATAGTGGGCGGGGGGGAGATCGGCGCCAGCCGATAAACCCCGGCCTAGCCGGGAAACCCAAGGATGACCGGGGGGGTCATCTAGTGCAGGTCGCTTGGTGCCGCTTCGCTTGCGACACATATCTGTCCTCACGGCCACACCGAGGACAGATCAGGGGAACGGCCCCGCAGGACCGCTCATGCCGTGCCCAGCAGTCCCGGCGGGCAAACTGTCGGCCACAGTTCGCACAGTTGAAGGTGAGCCCGCAGCGGTCATCGTGCCGGGCCCAGTTTCTTCCGGAAATAGACCGCCCGCACTTGTTGCAGATGACGTTGCCTGGGACATCGGGGTCGGGCCGGTTGCCGGGTGATTAGTAGACTGTCAGGGGTTTGTCTTCATCGTGTAACCTGCAGCTGTATACGTATATTGCAGTGCACGTTTCATTTTCCTAAGTAACCGATCTTATGTGCTACGTGCACTGCGGCACTGCGCACATAACTGAAAATTAGATTTCAGTACGACTTTGACCTAATAAGCAGTATTAATACTAGAGTTCGCAGTCGGGTCGGGTTGGTGCGGGTCGGGTCGGGTTGAGATTTTATAACCCACGGGTTGTGCGGGTCAGTTCGGTTCAAAAATTTTGGGTATAGATCCTTGAGTTTAAAATTAAATTTTTCTGCTTTGATAATATTTTCAACCTAATGTGCCCGCTGCAGAGTGATGTAGCAGCTTTTCCGAGCTCTTAGTTCTTTTTAGCCAAAATTAGCTACTTTAGTCCATACATGTACACGGTGTTTCGATCTGTGGGGGGCTTGTCCCGGCGTTTTGGGGGCCTGAACTGGCAAAAACGCTATATTTCCAATTTTTGCCTGAAAATGGAAAAATATTTGCAAAATTTGGACATTTCTTAACGGTTTTTTCTCCTTTTGCTCATTTTTGAAGTATTTTACAGCTATCTGAGACGATTTTTTAGTTTTCGGACACTTTTTTCAGCAACATGGAGGGGGCTTGCCCGATGGGTCAAATCTGAGGGGGGCTTACCCTTGCCCCCCCCAGACCCTCCATGTACATCTGCGCTGTAGCTTATCAAAACATGAAATCTTTGAAAAAACTGGAAACAAATTAGTGACAAGGAAATCTCAAGTGTCTGTATAGCAGCAGCTTCACTAAAAGTCGGGTCGTGTCGGGACGGGTCGGGTTAGACATTAGCTCGGGTAGGGTCGTGTTATGAAATCTCGACCGGCTGCGAACTCTAATTGATACTGAATAATGTCAGTGCAGCAGCCTAATGCTGCACTGATTTTAGTCCGAATCATTAGGCTTTCTGTCCAACTTGAGATACATACTATATATATATATATAAAACTATATATAATAAAAACGTACAGAACTTCAAAAATATTTTGTATTGCCTGATTATATGAAATCCCGAAGTCATTTTGAGTGCATAGTCCATAATCCATGCGCGTAGTATATACCGAATTATACAAATTGCTTCATTAAGTTTCTAATTTTTGACTCAAGTGGGAATATATCGGAAGACTCAGTAAGTGAAAAGTCGCAGGTGCCGAAATCAAAACATGCTAGTGACGATTTTCCACGTCTTGACCAGGGTTGGCAGTCTCGGTCTCGGTCTCGTAATAAACCCGAGGCTAGACTGGTCTCGGTCTCGGTCTCGGTAGTAAAACCGAGACCTGCCATAGGGTGATCTCGGTATTTCAGACAACAGTTAAACTTTTGAAAATTTTGCAAGATAATTGAGATTTTTTAAAAATTTTAATTTTCCGAGTAGAATGCGAGGCATGGAAAGGTAAACTGTCTGCCGCAGAATGGGAATGTTAGTGACAAATTTTAGCTGACTTCACGTTTAAACTTTCTATTATACACAGTATATTTTTATCAACCTAGTGTTTCTAGCTAAAGTGTGAGTTAGAATAGGTTGCCTATTGCCGGACTTATCTGGAACCTTTCCAAGCATATTTGTCAATAGTAGAATACTGACAATCATTTACCAAATAGTGCCAACTTCGTATATAATTAATTTGTAAGTAAAAATTGCTGACTTCGTAAAACTTGACTAAGCTATATGAGTGTGTAGTTTAACCGAACTCTTGAGCCCCACAGCGCATGTCAAAACATTAAGGATCTAAAAAATTCTAGGCACAATCAAACAATTTTTGGCTATACAGTGGTTGTGGTTGGGGCAACTAGCCTTCCGGCTTCCTCCTACATATTAACTGAGTCCACGGGAGAAACTCTTCTTGTCCGTGTTGGTGCTACTATCAGAACTTCTGAAGTTCTGATAGTAGCACCAGCACGGACGAGTCTACGCTGGCACCGAAGTTCGGCTGCAAAAGTGCCAACCTTTGTATCAGTATGCGCTACAAAACTCCTATGGTAAAACGCCCTGTTATGAAGTGTGCGAAGCTTTAAAAAAATATCCAAAAGTTGTCAGCATAGCGGGAAAATGATCCTCTTCTCCGGTTGTCAATAACTCTCATGCATCCGGTCGTTACAATGTTAAGTTTGTCGCAACCTAATGGTCACTTTTTTTCTTACTTAATCACTTATTTTTATGTTTCAGATTACCTTAAGGTGTCTAAAATTCAAATTTTAAAATAGGCCCCCAAGGGCTGGTCTCGGTCTCGTAGGTCTCGCTTGGGTGGTCTCGGTTGTCTGGTCTCGGTATCGGTCTCGGTTGCAAACCCGAGACTTGCCAACCGTGATATTGACGATCTTTGAAACTTGAACTTCCTGAATATGTGCACTGAAAATTCAGATTCCGAACTGACTTTGAATGAAGCATCTGTTATATTTGAACGTTTATTGGTTTTATGTGCCGACTTTATCTAATACATTTAATGCAGCCTAACACAATCTTCTGGGAGATTTTTTAACCTGAACCTATTTGCGCATTTGACTTCCCGGAACCAGCGTTGGTTTTTCGTTAGAGCTCCAGTGTTTTTCGTCGTCCGGCGTGGACAAAATATTGAATCAATTTTTTCAGCTTCATCGGGCATTTGTGCAGTTTTCATGGTTTTTCAGGCCGCTCAGTTTCCTTTTCAGACTTGCAAAGTTCACGCCTGCAAAAAGATGGCATGTATTCACTTTTCTTTTGTAATGCGAACTTTCTTTTTCTTAAAAACTTTTAGACTTGCTGTTTTTTGAGGACTCTTCAAAGTGTTTAAACTTGTCAATTTTTTATTTACGCACTACTTTAGCCGTCGTTTATTCATAATTTAGCATCGAGAGGTCTTTGTGTGAAGTATATATACTTGCACTAATAGCTACTTACAGAATTTATTACTTTTTGCAGTGACCTAGATTTCGTGTTAATACTTCCATATTTGCATACGCAGTTTGTACGTATATACTTATGCCTACCTATGCATGTGTAATGTCACTGTATCAAAGTATTGATTTGTATCAGATGTAGGCATCTTTTGGTGCCGATCCAATCCCACTGCTTAAAATGGAGATCCGATTCGACCCCGTATCATTCTGGCCGTTCCGATCCCAATCAGTACTACGTATAAAATGACTATGATCAAGAAACTATTTGATGGAACATTAGTTTTATGTATATTGCAGATGGGATAAAAAACCTGTTTATTTTTCTGCCTATTTAATTCAGTTTTCAATATATACACATTGGAACTCTCAAACTCTGCAGTAGTTCTTAGTCGTTTCAAATGTAACCTGACATTTTTATTTATTTTTTGAAACTAGTTCCAGTGATCACATGGTCACAGCAGAAATTTATGTACATAGACACTCATATCTTGAAAAAAATTAGTTTGTTATTTATTAAACAATGGTTTTTTATTTAAATTTTTTATGATCGAGTTTCTGACATTTGAAACGCAAACGCGCTTGCGATTACTGTAATGATATCGCAGTTACGCATCCAGTATATACGTAATTATGTATACATGAACGTGTCTGTATAACGCTCGTCTTGTTTTTAAAACTTTAAAGTCCAAGAATCTATCAAAGTGGAAAGAATGTATACTCAACTGTAATACAATGATGTCTGCCCAGTCCTTCCCATAAACTTTTCTGTACACTTGGCTACGTTGATGTATATATGTATATACAGATGTTACGTTTATATGTGCATCTTTTAATGTACGTAAAATGAAATGAATTAACTTGGCAACAATTTTAAGGATTTTCAAGTTTATTAGTATAATAGGTAGTTACGATGCAGGTTGACCCTGCTTTAAGAAAGAGCATAAAGTGCTGGATGTGCAGACGTCATAGATTTGTGTGAGAACTGAGAAGTGATATATTGTAATCGCCAAATCTATGTAGCTCTGCCCTGTCTGTAGCTATTATGCATGCGAGCTGCCTCCGTAGATAATACTGTCAGAGAATCGTGTTCTGAGGTTTTGTATTTTTGTTTTAGCCCGAAGGCGAGGATGATCTGAAGCGAAAGCAGCTGATGGAACTGGCCATAATCAACGGGACGTATCGCCCTGCCACTGCGGCTGTTGCTGCGCAGACAAAAGCTGCAGCCGCCGCCCTACATCTGCGTACGTTACCATATGGGACTCCAAATTTGTGTGACTCTGTAAAGTTCTTGCCGAATTTTTTGGAGCAGGGTTTTTTTTGAAAATCCGAAGTGCGGATACTTTGCGGACGGCCAAATTTTCTTGCGGACGGATAAATTTTTCTGCGGACAGTCGGCCAAATTCATGCATCTAGTTTAGGATTTCTCTTTGTGCCAGGGTTTTTTTTTCAAAAAATTTTGTGAGCATAATTGTGCAAAATTTTAATTTTAGTGTGCAAAATTTTATTTTTCTGTGCAAACTGTAAATGCGTTTTCTTCGCCTATATAGAAGCAAATATACGCGTTTTTATACCTCTAGAGGCCGTGGCGTAGCCAGAAAAAAATGTCGGGGGGGAATGACTTTTCGATTTTATTGAAATGCGTTAAAATGCACTTAATTGCTATTTTAAGGCAAAAAACGACACGTATTAACATTTTTCGGTCAAAAACACTGCTAATTTTTGACTACAGCAGCATCGAACATAAAATTGGAGCTCGAAACAACGAAAATTACAAAAATAATGGGCCGGCAAGGTTCCAGAGCAAATCTGCAACTTTTTGAAATAGACTTTAAAAACTGTACTTTTAGTAAAATTGTCATTTTTTGTGACAATAAAACAACAAAAAGGATACACTATACAGTGTATTAAGCAATTACATAGTGCACAATGCAACAATATGCACATGTATATGCTTTCATGCGACACAAAAGCAAGGAACACTAACCCAACGAGTTGCAGGGGTCTGGGGGCGGCAGCCCCCAAAAAAAATTTGGGGAAATTTTTGATTTTTAGGCCAAATTTTGTTAATTGGAGACCTATCGGAAATTTTTTCCAGCCGACCATAAAAACCAAATGAGGGTCCCCTCAGAGCGGTGAGCAGAATTTCAATTTTGGTGAGTAAAATTTCAAAATTTTGAGCATTTGCCACGTGTTTTGCCCAAAAAAACCTTGCTCTTGTAGACATGCAAATGCAGGATAATGTACTTGGGTATACATGCATAGACGTTGATGAAAGATAAGAACAAGAAATAGTAGGCCACAGAATCGCACGAGTCAGCGGCAGCCCCCAGGAAAAAAAATAGCGAATTTTTTATTTTTAGGCGAAATTTGGTCAATTGGAGACGTATCGAAAATTTTTCTCGGCCGGGCAACAAAAAGCAAAGAGGGACCCTTGTGTGAAATTTCAGTCGTAAAAAATTTCGGGGGAGGCGGCCGCCGCCCCTCGCCCCCCCCACTGGGACCGCCCCTGATATATAGTTGTGATGAATTAGAAGGTACATACAACCCTCGAAGGAAAATTTTTGAAATTTTAATGTAAATTTGGTCAATTGGGGGCGTGCCGGAAAATTTTTTTTGGGAGTGGGATAAACCAAGGGGGGACCACAGGAAAAATTTTTTCTTTTGAGGAATTTCGGGATGCGGACACATTGCGGACGGCTGGAAAAAATTGCGGACGACTCAAAAAAATTGCGGATGTCCCCACTTTGGTCCGCAAAAAAAAACATTGTTTTGGAGGACCAAAATTGCCCAGAAATGGTCAACCAGAAATAACCTAAATCATGCTAAATTGCCAGTTTTACTCGCTTTTGCTGAGATTCACCCCTTCAGGCATACTCATTTATCTGCATGCTAAACAAAATAGAGAATCATGTCTGTCCTTTATGTGCAGTGTGTTTTCTATGACTTTATCATCTGTCAATTAGTAATACTCAATCATAACAATTGGTTCGATTTTCTATCTACTTGGTTTCTAATCCACTAGAGCTGTATATCATGTTTGTTGTTGCATCATGATGCCCTAGACTAACATAATGTTGTGCTGCTTGCAGCCGGTGGTCGTTTTTTCCCGGCCCTCCCTCTGGCGGCGGCGGGCGGGGGTCCAGCGGGCAACCCCCTCTGCTCTGCGGCCACCCTGGGCGCGCCGATCATCCTCAGCCCCACCCGCCTGACCACCAACCCGGTCACCCAGACCAGTCTTGCCAACGGCACTGCCCACATGGCCGCCGGGCACCACCACCACCACGCCGCACACCAGCAGCACCATGCCGCCCTCGCCTCCGGACTATTCCAGACCGCTGCGCACGGCAATAGCCCGTCGGCTGCCGACTTTTCCGCTCTGGCCGCTGCCACTGGACTTGTTTACAGGTTGGAGTGAGTGCCGTGTAGTGTGTACTGTGTACGTAGGTAAAGCATGGATTTTTTGCTCCTATATTGTTATAAGTTAATGATATTCCTTTATTGTTACATTTTAATGATATTCTCATGTGTTAATGTTATAGTTTTCTAAAATGCTCTGAATTTATTGCCGCTTAGGCCCGGTTCACACAGACTTACTTTTTACTTTTTACTTTATACTTCTTAATTTTGACTTTATACTTTTTACTTTTGCAAAAGTGTTCACACAGGCTATACTTCTTAATTTTGACTTTATACTTTTTACTTTTGCAAAAGTGTTCACACAGGCTTACTTTTTACTTAAGGAAGATCGCATTCAATTGGCTGGCATTGGTGCACTTGTCTTTCACAATGCAAATCTAACCAATAATAATGAAGCTCAATAGGCGGAGCTTCTCTCAGAGCATTTTGATTGGCTAGATTGCAAAAGTAAAAAGTATAAAGTAGAACGCGTTTCTACTTTTACTTTTGGCCAAAAGTAAAAAGTATATACGTTCTGTATGAACCGAAATTTTTACTTTTTGCCCAAAAGTAAAAAGTACGTCCGTGTGAACCGGGCCTAAATCATTTTTCTTACTGATCCGCGCATTGGGTTTTTGAGTAGTCCGGATGTCTACTAGCAAAAATATTGGCTCACTGTGGCGTAGCACCGCGGATATAATATACCACGCGACGTTCAGGAAGTTTAATCTGTTTTACGTTCTTCGTTACTGGTGTTTTTCTCAATTTCAGTGTAAAACCAACAAATGTTGAATGTTATTTTGTGTTATTTTCAGTCCCATCGATCCGTCGGCCCTGGCTGGCTTCCCCTACACGACTCTCACGTCACCGCTGCTGGCCGGAGAGTACCCAGGTTTGGAGACGCAAGCGGGTCAGTTGTCTGCTAAGCATTGACTATTCCACAATCATAGACTATTCATATTACTATTATAGCCAATTCGGGTGGCTGAATGTCATTTCTTGTCATATTGACTACTGGAAGTACTACTTGGTCTTGTCGAAAGTTCAACTGGAGTATATTTTATCTTGAGTTTGAATTTCGATAAGCATTCATTTTTGGTGCTCTAAATAGCTAATGTTGCCATGTTGTATTCAGAGACGCTGGTTTCCTTAGCTATTTGCCAGCTGTATATGTATGGCGTTGTCTGCCATTGTTTGTATTTACGCCAATATTTTCTGCTCAATCTGTCTTGTTCACATCAGTAATTGACTCATGTTTATATATTTTGAATTGTGATAATTTCGTAAGCAGATTTATTTTTGTTTACTGTTTTTTGTTGTTTTTGTTTGCTTTTTGTTTTTATTAAGTCAAAAATATGTTCCATGTTTCAAATTTAAAAAATAATTCATATCTGTAAATTTTCCATTGGTTGTTTCAAATTCGAAACGTTAGATAAGGTTGTTAAAAGAATCCCAGATATAGTTTCTAGATCTCGTCAACAGCTTATCATTTTCTTATTAGATTCAAGAAAATGCGTGTAATTTTTTGACCATTTGAATGGTCGGATAGTTTTCAAAAAGTTTTTCAACTTCCAGATCGATTGATATTGCTAAATCTACTGGTTTAATTAATTAATAGAATCAGTCTACTTATTTTATAATTGATATTACCTAATAGTTTTTTCATACCCACTTGTGAATGGTGTCGATAGCTCATAAGTAAAATAGTAACTGAACGCCAGTATTATGTGGATTGGTAAGTTTGTATTTTTGTTTCAATGTTCACATATGCTCAACTATGTTTGCCTCGTTACTTTTGTTCAATTTTTGCCAAGTTATTTTGTTTTCCAAGTTTCTTGTATGTATTGTATTAGTGTGAAGGTTTTTCAATGAGTGAGCTGTTGAATAGAATTTGTTATCTTTTGCGCAGATATCGGTATAATTCTTCAAAACAGAAAGTGAAGATTTTTGTCCCTTTTGGAACTGTAGGTTGTTATGTTTATTCGTTGTGATCATAGTTGTTGTGTTATTTTGACTCTTATTCAGGTGTGACATTCCAAATAATGTTGTGCCAAATTTTTAGTTGCTGAATGCTGTTATATAATTTTGTGCACAAGGAGCCATTTTTGTTTTTGAAGAATAGTCTAAATTCCTCTGAGCAAGCTAATTTTCGGTGATATATACATAAGAACGGCGACCTTGTGTACTGCTTTGGTCAGTTTTGTTTGTAATTTGGCTTTCGGTTGTGGTTTCGTTTCAGTTTTATTTTTTGGTGAAGGTGTGTGTACGTTCCAGTTATATACGTTTTTTTCATTAACAATCCTTTTGTGCCGATAGCTGTATTACATTGATAAAAACCACACAGCTTGTAGATGAAGCTAGCCAACAGTGGCGCATTTTCACGATTAGCTGATTAAATGGAAATGTATGTTATATATACTAAAGACTGACACTGGACGCTGAGACAGAACAAAACATGTGATTTCATTACAAAAAGAACATTTCAAGCACCAAAAGTACAGCGAGTAGTCGCCAAAATCGCGCTACCTGTTTTATCTCAGGGTTCAGCAGTTTTTGATCAGACTTTAGTTATACTTATGAGTTTGAATAGACCCTTCTTAATAGTTGACAGTTTACTTTTATAATCTGATACGATGTGTATAAATTTTTTAAACTCCACTACCATCTAAGAGTAAAACCCAATGAAATAAAATTGAATTTCCTCTTGTGCATCAAGCCAAATTACAAACAAACAATGCGTTGTCTCCTCCTTTGCTAAGATCGGCAACCCAATTAGTTGCGCGATAATTATTTATCCTGTTATAAGATCTCCTGTGACATACATCTAGCGTGACTCTCATGTATCATTTTTTGTATAGCGCTGGTGTCAGTTTATCAGCTTGTATTCCTTTGTAGTTAGCGTTTATTATAATATTAGATTTATTTATATTTTTCGTCACATACTTATATACTAATTACTCATTTCTGTAACTACGTTTGCATAACTAATTATATGTCATTTTTCTGTCTCTCACGCTAACATAATAATTCACAAGCGATTTTCGTTTTAGACAATTGTTTTTTTTGTAAATTGTACAATTTGTTGATTATCAAAGTTTTATTCGGTCTGGAATTTTCCAGTATTGTAGGCGTAAAATATAATAATACATATCCGAATTTCGAAAATCAATTGTTTTTGTCGTAATCATTTTATCACTGTCATATGGGTTCTGCTCACTAAATATTAACTTAAGTACTAATGTATAATAATTATAATTATAAATGTATAAACTAACTTATCTTCTAACATCTTAACCGTCAATGCACAAGCCACAAGTGTTAGTAAATAATGTTAATTATCAAAAGACTAAAACAGATTTCACAGACGCGCAGACATCGCTAGATTAATTGCAAAAGGCAACCAGTAAAGTTTCTGTTCACGTTTTGAATGAGTAAGTGAAATTGGTTAGTAATTTTCAGGCTGTGAAAGTGTGAATATCGATACGTAACTAATTCTTGTATCTTCTTATTTAATGCCTTCAGAAGAAAGAAAAATTTCATCAAGGTAAGAAAGTTGGTCACTGTGGAGCACAACTGCCATTTTTTAGCATCCATGACATTTTTTCAGGTTTCCTAACACTCGCTTCGACTATACTCTCATTCTGTTTGGAATCAGCATTTTATTCGAATCTTGGATTATATAATCCACTATACGTAGTGGAATAATTTCAGTTTTTTTCAAAACTCAAATTCAAGTGTGGAGTGGAGTGTTTAGAGAAAAAGTATTTTTGAGTGCTGCATGACATTTTATTTTGATTTTGCACTTGTGTTATAGTGTTACAAATGTATTATTTCGATTCGGCACTTTTACACCTTTGGTGCTTTTTTATAGAATCTTGCTTTTTGGAACGTGAAAAAGTTACCTTAATCAACTAAAAAAACTACTAGAACTAATGACTAAGGGTTAAGACCTAAACGACTAACTGCCATAATGTTTCTAAAAGTACTTATAATTCCTAACTATTATTGTTTTTAAGTCTTGTCGAACACTTTTTTAATTTGCTCAGTTTATAAATTTTTTCATCTGATTCTCATTGATAGGTTTGTTTGTGTAGTTTTATTTTTGTGTCATTTGTTTCCTGTACATGATCTTGCAATCTGATTAGCTCAACTTGTAGAACCATTGTAACGGGTTTTGTCGGTATGATTTCGCAGTGCTATTTCCGGTCAATGACTGAATCTGCTGAATTCGTATCTGCAATGGGGGCGGGAACCCTCTTCTATGAAGCTTAGCAGACTGCGAATAAGCTCTGTGTTAATATTACAGACCCTTTGTTATGTTTTTGCAGTTTTGTTTGCCTTGCCAAGTGCCACTATTCTGATTGTGTATTGTATTGTTATTATAGTTTGTATTATGTTCATTCTCCTGTGTTATTCTTGGTTGTTTTTGTCACCATTTTTGTGATAGTCATTCTTCCTATATTCTACATACCATATTATGACACTATACTTGTATTTGTGGTTTTTTCTTGCATCAATATAGCATAATTTATTTTATTAATGTGTTTTTGCCTGTCTTAGGTGCCATTTTGAATCAAAGGCGACTGCTGGCTCAGGCCCGAGATCACCCTTATCAGCGCGTGCATAATCTTACCACTCCACCTGCATAGGTAAATTATATGGCCTAGTTTTTTAAACGTATACGATGAAACTGACAGAAGTTAGTGTAGTGTTGTCAATGGCCATGCTAAAGGAGTAACTGAAACGTGCCAATACACCAACTTCTGGCACATGCCACATACCCTCGTGCTAAGACATCATAAATTAATATTAACTGGATTACATTAACTAATTTCGTAGGTCAACGTAGTATTAATTTAAATTTATAAAACTTTGCAAGCAAATGGCACGATTTATTTTAGTGGTTTCACAAAGTGTAATTAACTTTCGTCAATCTTTGTTGAGTTACTGAAGTTAATGTGGTTAGTCTAATCCAGTTAATCTAATTCATGAAAAGGTCCCTTTTTACGGAGTGAGCCCTTCCATCGTCATAACTGCAAACTACGTATGTGTACTTTAGTCTGTGTAATCTAATTAGTGACACATTTGACAGCGATATTTACTCTATTCTGTAGCGTAATTACCATACATACTTTGTAGTTTGGACAGAATAAGCGTAACGAGCAGCATTAAGTGACAAGAAGGCGATGAAAAAGTGTTTTTTGATAAATGCATTGTGTGCACTTCATTTTTACAGTTGGCATTGAATAGTGGTGCCTCCTATGAAGCGCCAGGCATCTAAATTCTAGCCAATTTGTCTTTAACCATATTCTAATAGCAGTTAGTTCAAGTTTATATGTTGTCGCGGCTGTCTTGATTGATAGTGCAAGGTTGTTTTTGATTCACGAACAGTTTTACTTTATAATACTTTTCACAAATTTCGCATACTAGACTGAACTCTACATCTATTTTCCCCGTTGCACTTACTACAGCAATGGCTGTGTACATATGGATGTATACAACAACATATTGTAGAAGTTTGTAAAATTACGTAAAAATGACAGTACGTATATATGTGTATATGGACATGGCTGCTGCAGGATGCACACTAGATTTTTGGTTGTACAAAATCTTATATATAATTCATATTATAATATATATTTATATATAATATATATATATATATATATATATATATATAAATACATTTATATATATAATGTATATATATATATATATATATATATATATATATATATATATATATATATATATATATATATATATATATATATATATATATATATATATATAGTCGTCAGAATCGTAAAATACTGACTTACCGGCTAAAAAGGCGCGACCAACTGGAACTGAGTCACTTACTTTGTCCTGTGTCATAGTCAGGGTTTAGTAAATAGTACTATTCAGTATTAACACATAGCGCGCCTGCTGCCTACCGATGCTTATGGTTAACAGACGAGGGGGGTAGTTCAGACTTACCCACACCGTATGATGTGTTGGATTGGCCATAGAAATGCGTCTCCATGAGGTCCGTGACCTCTGGGACAGACGATGAGGTGGCACAATTCCTTTTTATGACTAGCAGACACTCCAATGGGGGATTCTGGCGGGCATGGTAATACAGGGTTAGCGAACGGAATAGTATAACAACGCGTAGACAAGCAGTAGCACTGTCTAAAATTAAAAATAATATATTTGAATTAATTTTTCATATTTTTCAATTAATTTTATATTCAGTTATTCACATATACGTATGTCAAAACCTAAAGACTTGGTCTTGTTGCTTTTTTTACTGTAAAAACGAACTTAAACCTATTAAACTATCGTCTGACCTGGAATTATATGTTTTTTGGCATTTTTTTAACTAATCATAAATATGTCAAAAGTTTAATGATGATTACGCAGTTAGACTAAAGTTGCATCTTCTGTTTCACTGTTAACCGTTCGCTGTGGTTTTTTACACAGAAGTGGTAATTTTTGAAAGAATGCCATTGAAAACCACAGTTTATACTAGAAAAGACATTTGTCCTTACTAATGATGAAATGTGTTTTTAAACCTGTCATGACATTTTAAACAGAGGCTAGTTTAATTGTATGTATATACGCGTTTATACGACAGTTTCAAACAGTCAATTTATACACTGGACCACATAAACTCTAGAGATCATAACCGCACCCAAATTTTGGGCATGTAAACTGATTTCGTAGCTGTATATAAAGCCAAATACGTTTTTCTGGCTTGGTTTTAACACTGAAAACGCAGAGAAAAGTTCCCCTATTTGTATATGAATATGAAAGGTTTGTGCGCTCGTTTAGGCCTTAAAAAGGCCACATTAATTTTTTCGACTGAAAGTTTTACTAATGTGTGTGTACAAAAATGAAAGTTTTTGTTTCACTATTGGATCATTAAAACGTTATGCAAATCTACATTAAACTTCGACTAAATCCAGGGACCATTACGTGCCTAGTCCTAATACGTATATAGTATATTTATGTGTGTAATTTAGCGCAGTAAAAAACATGAACACAATATTAATTTTTGCACATTTCGGTCAGAACGATGTTACGGTTAAAATAGCGTGTGTCGCCATACATATAACGGGGTGAAAATTTTGGGGGCTCCCCAGCCAAATTTTGGGGACCCTCCGCCCTGATCGACCAAAAATACCTTTAAATTTTGCGAAACTTTGCAAAATTTTCCCAAAAAAGTGCCTTTTTTACTAAATTTTGCCCGAATTTTGGGGACCCTCTCCCCCGGCCCCTCGATTTGGGGGGGTCCCCCATCCCCCTCATACATGTATGTGTGTCGTCTCATTCTAAAATAGCATTGTTTTTATGGGGTGGACCCATCAGTATATACATGATATCTATTCGTCATAAAATCACCCTGTTGGTTACATAGTCTAAAATGTGTCGCATATTACTCGCTTCCTATTTTCAATAAATAGAAAATTTTGGAAATTTGAAACTTTTGTTTGTTAAGCAGTTATGAACATAAAGCTAATTTGGCAAGAAAATGTGACTAAATAGTTTTGGGATTTCTTAAAAGATCACTGTAGAATCTTTTGATAATTTTTTCCTGAAGAGAAACTCAAAGCTAATTTGGCAAGAAAATGTGACTAAATAGTATATATTGGGATTGGTTAAAAGATCACTGTAGAATCATTTGAAAATTTTTTCCTGAAGAGAAACTCAGGGTTTAACAGAATTAACCTAACGATATGATTACGTGGTTTTGATAGAATTTAGCTTGTTATTTACTATTTTCTACTCCTTTATGCTTTAGCTTTAAGTTGGTGTCAATTCACATTATTGTAGTTAGCAATAATTGTAACGCGTCTGCATTTCAGCGAGTAATAACTAATTAGTTTTAAAACATATTTATTTAATAGTAGCTTTATATGTGTTAGCCACCACATCGGTAGTACTAACAGTTTAAAATAAAAAATATTTAATTAAACAATAAGAGTTTATTGGAATAATCGTGCTCTTTGTGCTAATTGGTTTTCACTTTGTGATTTAATCTCTAACTAAACTGTGTTTTATAGCACCTTCATGAAATCCATTGAGTGGGTCTCTGATTTTCATATTCTTATTTAAGTTACTTGTTGCATGCGCTTGTGGCTTCGGGGTGTGCTTTAACCGTTGCTAAATTGCACAATAAAACGTATGGTTTATGCTAAAATACACTATGCTAAACACCATGTTTAACACTTAATGTAAACTCAACGTAACAGTTTTAACACCCCGGCAGCAAGTTGCACCCAGCTCCCAGCAGGCAACAAGCAACACAAATCTGAATTGATTTGAGACGCACGGTTACCTTATAAACCCTGGAGCACCATCACACTTTCAAACTTATTCCTTACGGCGCATTTTCTCAGACTCCAGTTGCATATTTGGTACAAAAAGAGCATTCAAGCTTTTGCAAAATTGAGATTTTTCAATACATTAATTTTTGGAGTGTAGATTGTAGAAATGACCCATGCTAGCTAATCTTCGTTAAAAGTTTGTAAATCTTGTAAATTTATCGTAGGGGTTGTCTATTCAAAAGTTTGTCGCAGGCTCGACCCCAAATGAATGTCTTGCTACTTCGTTCTACCTTGATTAAAATTTTCTATATAGAAAAAGTTTGAGACAAATTATGCGATAAACTCTGCCGTTAAATAAGTTAGCAGGCGTGAATGGTACCTTGATTAGTAGAATGTTGTGGGATTTTCGGGTGGACAGAGCCGCATTAATCTTCTAGTGTTTGTGTTTGTTTTAGCCCGTGCTCTTGCTATCGTTGGATTGTTGTCCTACCTACTACTCACCTCGCGATTGTGTAATATCGTCTCAATGTGCACTCACTGGTACTACTACTAACAATTCATTCAGTCATTCATTCATGAATGAGATGGTTCTACTTGGGAGTCGTGGAGTCGACTCTGCTACTACTATTAATTTACTACTATAATATTTATTTACTACTACTTGCCTATAATATTCCCCCTCCCCCTTCCTTCTGCTGATCAGTTTTCTATACGTTTTGTGTTTGCGTGTGTCCGTAGTTGTTCACATGAATTAATCTTTGTAGACCCTGATCAGAATGTGCGTGGTAACTGCGATCGACTGTTTTTTTGACTCAATAACTAAAAATTACAGTTGTTTTTCGCAATACTACATGTCCTAGAAGTTTCTTGATCCAGCATAGTAGAGTACAGCTGTTTTTTGAAAACCGCCAGCCCTTGATCGCTGTTACGAATTACTCTCTGACTGGTAAAGCATAAAGGCGGAGGCTTATGTCTTGATTTGTGTTTTTTGTTAATGTAGCATAATAATATTGCACCTTTGTTTGTCTGCAAATTCATCAACACTTTTTATGTGTCTTTTACTACTTAACATCTACAGACTGCTATTAATAACCTACACAACTGTTATATTGGTGAAGTGCTTTTTCAATTGGTCTAATTTAGATAAAAGCTTTATGAATTTTTATAGTTAAGCAATAGATTTGTGTCAGACTCACTAAACGAACACTAATTTTACACTAATCGAATTTAATCAGTCACTAACAAGGCTACTATATCGAATCGAATCAGCCAAACTTTTGCTTTTAATTCAGAGGCTGTACTGATTTCGCGAAACAAATTAATTTAAAAAGAAACTGCTGTATTTTTCAGAAAAACGACCAATTGAAATTCCTTTTATTAAAGTTGTCCACTCGGAGCACTATTTCCTCCTGCTGCTGTCGATGCTGTTATGTTTGCTCTATTAACTCCTGTTTGTACTTCGGGTGGTTCCTTTTTGCCTAAGCTAACATCGTAGTTGTCCACCACCTGTTAGGATGTTAGGATATATTTTTAATGGATTTAGCGGATTAATTTTATAAACGTCACGGTTTTTGACGTTGACATAGCAACTCGCAGATTTTGCGCCATTTGTTTAGCCTGATTTGACCTCGACCCGACCCTTGCCTTTTTGAGCAGAACAAACGCTGAAATTCGCTTTAGTTGCTGTACTGTGGAACTTGATATAAAAGAGAAATTTCGCTGCTGGTTTATTTCTAAAACTTTTGCGCCGAATTTTTTTTGTTTCCAATACGGACCCCCAGGGAGATGCTAGGCAGTCTTAAGTCTGACCAAAAATTGCTGAACCCTGTACGCGTGGTTTCATTACAAACTTTTTTTTGCGAAAATTACGCTACCAATTTGTTCGCGGAGCTCTGCAATTTTTGCTCGCACTTAAGTCTCCATCACGATCTCCATGGGCATCCCTTTGAAAATCCATTACGTAGCTTAGCTTTGCAATGTCAACGTCAGCAAACTGTAAAATTACCAGGCAAACACTCAGGTCTTTTTTCCGATTGAATCGTGATGTGTTCGCTAAATCCAGTTTAAATAAGATTAGGCCAGGCATTTTGCCTTTTTATTAGGAGTCATGTTTCAGGTTGGTTTTACTGGCTTTTTCGCTACGCTGCAATCAAATTCTCAGTGTGAGTTCATTGTTATATGTATTCAGTATTCAAAATTACACAAAATTAGTTGTAATTCTTGCGGTTGATTGCACCACCAAAAACCGCCATCTAAATAATATGATAGCACCGTAAATTGAACCACCACCCAAGATGATATTCAGTATGATCATACTACACAGTTTAATACAAGTTTTGGTGCAGTTTACCCCTGAAACGAGATAAACTGTATATTCCACTGTTCCAGCTTACGCAGCAAATGTATTCTAGTATTCCAGCTTACGCAGCGGATGTATTCTAGTATTCCAGCTTACGCAATTTTCTATCTGGCCTAATTTGTACGGATGTCAAGCAGAACAACCCTTCAGTCTTTATCTTCAAAAATACTCCTAGTTCAGTTATTGATCATTAGTTTCTTGACTTTTTCGCCGTGGAAGCTGGAATAGTATTTTTATGAAGGATACAAATGATTCTGATTTAGCACATTGTAAAATATCATAAATGTGAAATTTTGTTTGCCACCAAGAGTGTCTAATAGAAGCATCAGCAGCAGCAGCACGCATTTTGGGGTATCAGCCTTCAGAACCTCTCACCAGTACCAAAGGTCAGAGGTCAGTACTCGACAGGATTTGAGAGTGGTTCGCTAACACAGTCGTATCCATCCATTAACTTATGCTGTTTCACATATGTTCGTCTTTTCGTACATATTAGAGTTTTCAATTTAATATCCTGTCTAGTATTGTCCTATCAAGAGTACAGTAACGGCATCAAAAATGGTGGGACTACATGAAAGCCATGTCACCATAGATGCACATAGGAGGGGGGGGTCGGCACCCCGCCCTCAGACATCCGGCACCCCCCCCCCTCAACCACCCATCCCCACCCCTCTGATGGCCAAGAAACCCGAAAAATGCGTAAAAAACTGAAAAATTGCAAATAATTTTCGCCTGCGGCCAAAAAAGTACCCCAAAAATAAGTTGAAAATTTAAAAATTTTGAAAAATTTTCGGCTATCGCCGAAAAATGGCCAAAACTAGGGACCACCCCCCCTTGCCCATTGGTCGGGCACCCCCCCTCGCCGATTCCGCCCGTGCATCTCTGCATGTCACTAAGTGTCTATTAGTTTCTCAGAACCGATGCTATTGAAATATAGTCATCTGCCACTGGCTTCGTTCGTTTAGACTGACTTTTATGCAATCCCCCATGCCTCTGTACTCTTGATACTCTGCGTCCATTCTCCATAGTCTGTGTATATGCACCTTCTTGCCAATGCTCTCAGTGATCACCCCATATTCTGATGTCGTGTTCATTCATGTCGTTTTCTGGCTGTGGTCGGCAGCAGCCTGTTATATACAGTTCGCATTCTGTGTATTGCTGATGTTATTGCTATGTTTTGTACATAATAGCCCATGTGCCTTTGTGGTTCAGATTATTCTTTCAAGTTTCAGCTTGATATCTTAACAGGTTCAAGAGCCGTTCTACGTTATGTAAACGTAAATGTTACGTTAATGATTTCATTTTCAGTACTTCTTTTGGCCTGTTTCACGTGTCGTTCACATTTTAAACCGTTTTGACCATTAAATTTTTGTAAGTAGCTGGGCTAAAGAGAATTAGGGAATTCAGTGTGCGAAACTTGAAATTATTTGGACTACTAATGTTTTCATTAATATTGCCGTTCTGTGCAGCTGTGTAACCGTTTTTCGGATGTATTGTAGTTGATCAATCTGTAAATATGTTATTTCTGATTAAGTATATATTTGCTTATGCGACCCATAATAATATGCAATAATATTGAAAGCATAATATAATTTCGTTCTAGATTACTATTTTGGCTTACAACTTATTATTTCTGTTTTTTTGCTATTCATGTTGCCCTTATTTTCAGGTTTATCGCCATAACATAGTTTATATCTATTTGCACTCTATTTATGCACTGTACAGTAATATATGGTTTGGGTGGTTGCTTGCTATAGATTATTTTAGCTGCTTTTAATGGAAAACTCATCAAAGATCTAAATGTGTATCAAAGCATTTTTTGTCTTGAGTTGCATGAAGTTCTCTAATATTTCTGACTGAGTTTGATTGATTTGACGAAATTTAGGCCCAGATCACAAAAGAGTGTTTTTGTTTTTAGTCAACGAGGTAATCTCATTTTGCAGGTTTTTTTGGTGCGCAATACCCGTACTTCTTGGACACAGAATCAACTAAAATGGGTTCTTAATGCGTTTTTTTTTGCATTAACATTTTAAAAAATTGTAGAATGTGGTCAAAATTGATTCAGTATCCGCCTAGTATGTCAAGTGAAAAATGAATAGTAAATTTGATTCGGTGTATGAAATTCCACATCGATTTAGGAAAAGCCGATAACTGAATAAAAAGTACTGACTTGTGTGAATTGGGACTGATTTGTTTTGGGTCTTGCGACTGGACAATCTTGTCTTCTGTATGCGTAATTTTTTAATGGCATAATAATTTATAATCTCACGTGTTTTTTCTGAGATTTGTCTTAAAGGAGGCTTTTTTATGCATACGCTGTGAAAATACTTTTGAAATAGAAATTTATTTGCTTAATGATTAGACAACGTGTCAATGGGTGAAATTCTAGAAGGGTGATTAAGCTTGTCAGTGATTAAAAGAACAACGCGCGTTCAGAATGACATCAGGCAAGTCTATTCTCAGCGTGTAGAATTCGTAATGACAAAACGTAATGAAAGAACGTTTAGCGACTAATTAAGTTAGTCACTCGCTAGTCACCCTTCTAGAATGTGTGTCCATTTGGGTACAACGAATTGTGTTGAACTGTTGATATCTCTTTTGTCAGTATTTGTTTATCTTATGTGTTTGTGCGTTTTTAGAAGACTTTTAGTTCAATCTTTAGTATGCATAATTGTGTGAGGCGATTCTTTAAACTATGCAAACATGCTGTCAAGATGCATCAGAAATTTAAAAAGTGTTCAAATTATCTTTATTTTATTGTGTTGTTGAAACTGTCGTGAATAATTTCAACAAAGCAGCAGCGTTTCTACTGGGTTCCAACAAAGCAGCAGCGTTTCTACTGGGTTCCAACAAAGCAGCAGCGTTTCTACTTGTTTGTTTCCAACACTGTTTTGAGCAGTGCCATTTAACCTGTTTTGACATGATAGGTGTGTTATTCTAGCCAGCTTTGCTCTTCTCATAATTTTTAATCAGATTTCAGTAATAATTTTCAATGTAACGAATTCATCTTTGATGAATTTCCATTTTTTTAATTTTGGTGTTGTTTGAAGCTTGACAGCCAGTGTGGAATTATCGAAAAACCTACTTAAGGATTTAGATGTGTTTATGTATTGTGTGACAGTTGCTACTTATGTTTGTTAGGCTTATTTATTATTAGTTTAGTCATAAAGAAGAGATATTTAATATTTATATAATTGTTGTTTTGTATTCGCAGATTATTTTAATGCGTCGTCTTGTCTGCTCTATGTATTGTTGTATGCAAGTTCAATCAATATTTTGAAATATTACTGCGCGATTTCGTGTTTTTTGTTTTGTTGGGATCGAACAGAAACGTGAAGTTAGTGTTTCTCGCAAATTCTTTTATTTTTGTGCAATTCTTTTTTTAAAGGTATTTTTATGAGCAAGTTCAATCCACAAAGCGTTGTAGTGTACATATACCATATATAGACCATTTTATTTTTTGGTTTGAATACCATATGCCATTTTGCTTTTCGTTAGAAATGACCGTTTTCGTTTGTTTCTTCCAAATTCTTACATTTTTTGTGAAATTCTTTTTTCTTTAAAAGTATTTAAGGTTTTTTTACATCTATTGTTCTAAACTTCTGAAGCTATGCTGTGTAATATCTTAATCACCCATGCCTTCTGAAACAACGCATAATATATAATCACCCATGCCTTCTGAAACAACGCATAATATATATTTGTTTGTGGCGCTACGTCAGCTCAAGTGCTTGAGATGTGCTAATGTTGTGCCTTTAAGTGCCTTTTATAGTGTTTATGCAATGTGCAAAGATGCCTTTTACGTTGTTATTTTATTATATTATATGATGAAAAATATGCGTATATTAAAATTTTTCTGTTGCCTTCGTTCATTTTATAATTAGGAGTACACATGGCAACCATTAAGATGGTGCGTGCTATGGTAAAATTGTTTGTCTGACTGCATCGTATAAGAGTTTCTCGGTGATTTCGAAGGAGAGTGGAACATAGTATGCAGTCGAAAAGCAGTCTAAGCCTAATATGGCGTCCATTACATCGTATATACGCCTCTGCCTATACTATTCGATTTGAGTAGATAGCCTTCCTTAATTGCCTATACTATTCGATTTGAGTAGATAGCCTTCCTAAATTAAGGTTTTCAAGTGCTGCGCTCAGTTTTCTGACTAGCGTCACAGTCGCTGCAACTTTGTTGGTAGCTGGGACGAAATAACCGCAATGCCCCAGTCTTGAGCATGCGCTCCCGCTCCCAGTTGCAAACTCAGGACTCTTCAGCGTGTCGGCAGTCGGCACATACTGAGCAGTAGTGCAAAGTGAGATAGACTTCGGCAAGTGGTGTGGGCCTTGGCCACTGACTGTAGGACAATGTGCTGCCATCGTTTGATAAATATATACATATTACATACCAGTGCCAATAAAAAGCTGTGGGGCAACTCGCTTGAGTATCAAGGTGAATGATGTCCCAATTATCGCTTTACTGGACACAGTTAGTGATGTCACCATAGTCAGCTTGGATTTATTTAAAACTCAACCGTCTACCGGCAATCTAGCGCCTACTACCCTGCAACCTCAGTAACTGGAAAACGGCTGCGTTTACTAGGATGTACTCGGCTCGATTACAGCGTAGGCGACCAAGAATACGATTTTGAAACCCAAGTAGCAGCTGTCAGTTCCTATGTCGTCATTCGTGGAATGGACGCTATGGCGCAGATGGGATGCCTCGAAATCGATTTCACCAAAACAACTTTAAGACTTGGTGGCCACTAATGGCGCCCATGAGAAATTTCTGTTCTGCCAATCAAAACCGGCTCAATAAACGTCGGCGTTATTGCAATGGAAGATGTGGAAATAACTGCTCGAATTGAAATGCTGCTGCCGTGTGCCTTGGAAACAAATGAAATTGCCGAATATGGTTTTTTGAACCAAACAATAATACATGAAAAAATTAGGTTTACATGCGGCCCGAGCCTTGATTCTGCCAAGAAAAGATATTCATCTCCTACAACTAAACGCTCTCTACTTATTGTCTAGTCTTCTACGCACGCGAACTGTTTAACTGATAGGTATGCAAATTAGGTTGCCTACGTACATGCGGCCCGAGCCTTGATTCTGCCAAGAAACGATAATCTGTTACCTGCAAGAATGATGAACAATTCAAACTTACCTATTCGAGTTTATTCAAAAACGAAGGTTGGTACGCAGGAGGACTGGTATATATGCGAACCCACTCAAGGAAACTCTGCTACTACGATAAATAGTATTCGACAAGATTCAGCTAAATCGTCTGATAACACCAAAGTGTGTTGGTTACTGAAACACATTGACGTGCCAGACGAGAGGTTCTAAGCCTACCTTTAGTGAAAAAGAAATTGTGGCACTAATAACGAAATATGTAGATATTTTTATCGGGCCTGACGAATTTCCAGGACGTACGAGCTGGGCGAAACACACAATAAATACTGGTGACCATCCACCCATCAAACAACGACCATACAGATTCCCGATGGCACACAAAAAAGAAGTTGACACGGAGGTAAATAAAATGCTGGACGCAGGCGTAATTGAACCAAGCTACAGCCCATGGGCAAGTCCAATCATGTTGGTAGAAAAACAGATGGGACGACCCGATTCTGCGTCGATTAGCGTAAGCTAAATGCTGTCACCAAAAAAGATGTCTTCCCCCTTAAGCGGATTGACAACATACTGTACGCTCTGGGGTACGCCAAATATATTACCACACTTGATTTGGCGAGTGGTTATTGGAAAAATTTAAATCGCAGAGGAAGACGCAGAGAAGACGACTTTCATATCCTTTCGTGGACTGTATCAGTTCACAGTAATACCCTTTGGACATTGCAATGCTCCTGCAACCTTTCAAAGACTCATGGATGTTCCGTTAGCGGGTTTAGAATGGCGCGTGTGTCTAGCTTATCTTTATGATATAATCATTTATTCGAACAAGCTAAGTTTTCGGCAAAAGTATTCAGTAATGATCAAGCATTTATTTTAAAGTACATACATTGGCCAGAGGCCATCGTAAACCTGTTGGGCCAGCGATTACCCTCTTATGTAGTTTACATAGTACCTAAAACAAGCGTCTCCTTTTGCAGCCAAATAAACTGCGAAACCTCAGGGCAATAGGAACTTGGAAGACTATGAAGTTATTAAATGAAGAATAATCATATTGAACTTCCATGTTTACTGATGAAATTACATTCGTAAATTTAAGTTTCTCTGTAATCTGTAGCTGTTGCTTTACTTTGGAAGCAGGTAATAGTACTGTACTGTCGATTTCAAATTGAAATGCCTATGATTATTACTGTGAAGCATCAGGTATTCACGGATCTCTGTAGCCGAGTGGTGAGTCTGGTTGTTCCGTAACAGTGAGGGGAGATCGTCGATTTCTAGGGGATTACTTTTTGTCAGAGTTTTTTGCATTTTCGTTTTACCTTCTGAACCACGAAAGCAGCAACTCATTGAATTACACGGCATTATCTTTGTGACAGATGCAAAGATGAGATAAAAGACGTGTAAAACACACTCCGCACATTGGCACTTTAACGCTAGCAGTGTGTTAAGATACCAAAATCAAAATTAAAAACCTGTTGGGCTGTGGCCCAACAGGAAAAACGTCTTAAGAACATCTACGTGATCTATCTGCCGTATTCTACTGGTTGAACAGAGCTGGTCTTAAATTAAAGATTAAAGATATCGAAATGCCCTTACTTTCAACAAAAAGTGGCATTTCTCGGATTTGTTGTCACCAGAGATGGGATTGAGACTGATCCAAAAAAGATTGAAAAAGTGCAGCAAATTGCTATACCGACAAACACAACGGAGCTCAAAGGCTTTCTTGGACTTTGTTCTTATTATCGACGATTTGTCGAAGGCCTTTCGGACATAGTGGAGCCACTACACCGCTTACTCCGATAAGATAACCCTTTTAAGTGGGACCAATTTTGCACCGCTGCGTTTCAAGACATGAAAAACCGGCTCACTAAATCTCCTATCTTGATTTATCCGGATTTTTCAAAACCTTTCATCGTCCAATTAGACGCTAGTGGCACCGGCCTTGGTACCGTTTTTTTCAAGAAATAGGCAACCGAAAACATCCCTCTGCTTATGCTTCTCGATCTGTGCAGAAACCAGAAAATAATTACACCGTCACTGAGCTGGAGTGTGTCGCTGTGGTCTATGCTGTCAAAATGTTTCGCCACTACCTATATGGGCACACGTTTAGCATTGTTACCGATCACTCGGCCCTAAACTGGTTGTTTTCGAAAGTGGAACCGACCGGTCAATGCGCACAATGGGTTATGGCACTGCGAGCTTACAATTTTGATGTTAAACACCGTCCTGGCACCGCTAACAGAAATGCCGACACCCTATTGAGATTAACCGCGAAGGTATTCGCGATGACTGATACAGCTAGCAGGGATACCGGTGTCATGCAGCCGAATGCAGATCCATTAGTTATTGACAGATTGAGAAAGGCACAACGAGAAGACTCAGAAATAGTGGACATTATATGAAACTTGGAGGATCGAACGCTTCCGCATGATCCTAAACGTGCTTCTGAAGTCGCCCTTACTTCGGCCAGATACTGCTTGCTAGATGGAGTGCTGCTACCACTCCTATCCATTACTACAACCAGGACGCATAGTTTACGAACAACTTGTAGTACCTAAAACACTAAGGCAGGAACTTTTAACGGCATACCATGACGATACGCTTGGAGCACATCGAAGTTACCGAAGACCTCAACCTGACCCCTGGTGCCGTGCCTGCAATGCAGGAAAATTGTCAAGCCTGTAGCGCGCCTGTATGGTTCTTTGACCCAGAGCGCGGAAGCTACAGGATGACTCACGGCCAGGTGGCGGTCCAAACTGGAGGGTGACGGCCAAGGACTTAAGCGAAGGCTCGCACTTCATGAACTGAACATGAGAGACCCTCTTGTTTTGCTTACTCCGGAATGCTAGCACTGTGAAAAATCGTTTGCTATATACTAGTATGCTCTATAATTCCATATGTGAAAAGACAGCATGCTATATACCGTATGCCCTATACAAGAAGTATTCACCGCGCCCGTAACTATATATACTACGTACGCTTGTCATCTATTACTTTATTGCGTATGCGAAGACTGATTGGCACTACATTGGCGCGACTAAAGAACCCATAAATTTAGAATCAGCCAGAAGGTGTCAGAAAGAAACCGCTGGCCATTAATTTTGATCTTAATGGACTGTGTTGCCAGTCTATTATAATTACCTGGTTTCACGTGAACGGTCACTGTTGTATTTGAACTAATTAGTCATATACGGTAGTACGATCGGAGTTATCTGTACTCCTGTATGAGCTGAACTTACTATATTTCTTCAGCTGTTTGCATATAAAGTTCAATTTACTGGCTGTATATATACTTCTACCATTTTTTACAATATTTGCTGTACTTTTGCCATTTTTTAATATATATTAACTGTAGTTCTGCCAGTTCTTACATTTATTAGCTATATTTATTAGCTATTTTTCTAACGATATGGAGATTAAGTGAAAGTGCCCTGTCTGCCAAACCCCCCTCGGGTTTCAATTGGACGGCGATGTGAAGGCATTTGCCTATTATAAGCCGTGCCGGAATTGTGGTTACTCGTCGGGCTTTAAAGTGACTGAATTTGAACTGGCCCCAACCCCCTACACTTTGCAAGTGTAATACCGACCCCCCAATTTTAGCCAAATCCGACGTACGGCGCCCCCGAGCATTTACGCCCTATTTGCCCCTGCAGCCTAACAACCCCGCCCCTGTGCGGTTAACTTGTCGCTTGCTTTGCCCCCCCGCCTACAACGTCCAGTACGCCTTCAACCCGAGTGGCCCTGATCCGGCCAAACACTACTCGACTGCCGGCCCATCAATCACTGTCCTACCTGAAACGCCAGACTTTGCAACACCCCTAATGACTCCACGCTACGTCGACCCATCGCCCGGTTTTGACCCCGTCCCCCGGTTCAGCAGCCCTATCCCCAATGCCTCGCTGCCCTCAGTTACCCGCCTCAGCAGCCTAACCCCCAGCGCACCATTGACTTCAGTCGCTGGCCCTATATCACCTTCGTCCTTCAGTCGTTTCTGTAGTCCCACCGACCGGCAGCTGCAGCAACCGGCCCCCTGCGGCAACTCCGAAGTATCCAGAGAAGGAGGCACCCTTGCCGTCTGGCCCCACATTTCTGTCTGCTCTGGAAGTCCCCCTAACGAAGTGCGATGCTGGTGCCTCCGACAACGGAGAACCCAGCTGCAAATATATGGGACTGAACGGCGATACCAAACCAATTCCCCGGCTAACAACCCCACAGCGCCCAGGAATTTACAAGCCGACCAAGAAGATTTGGTATCATCTCCGTCGTTAGAGCTGGTTATTGACAAAGACGAATTGGGACTTTGGAATGAATCGATGCCAGCCAGGGCGTGTGCCGCAGTCCCAGACCTGTCGACGGTTACGGACCGGTCCAAAGACGTGATCCTTGCCGCCGATGTAACTACCGCAGTATTATCTGCGTTTGTTTCCGGTGTGCTTATTGTGGACGCCATGGCAAGGACCACGGCACAGATACAGCCCCCTTTTGCTCCACTTTCCAAGAGCGGAAAGCAAAGTTTGAATGCAACCACTGCCGTGACGCGGACAGCAAGGCTAGTTTATGCATCTGCGTAGGCGTTTGTCGCCGGTGTTTTCGGGGATTGTGCCTGCGGGGATCCCATTATAGATTGGGTCTCGAGCAATTGGGAGGGCGAGGACAGTAACCATACCCGCAGAGTGCTGCAGTACTATTACAGCACCGGGAGCCATCCACCCGGTTATCGCCAGATCCGATGCCCTGTCCCCACTCGATTTGAGGAACGCGATCTCGCTAAACTGGCCAAAGAGTTGAGCTCTTGCCTTCGCGACCTAGGGATTTCATCCCCATTGCACGCCCTAAGAAGACCGAATCGAGTCGACCTGGCGGAGCTCGATCAGGCACTGAACTTATACTACCCGAAGATTACCACCGGTGAACTGGCCGCCTTCCACACTACGATTGTCTTTGGACGCTGGCGGTATGCCCGTCACCAACGAATGGAATCAGAAATTTGGGGCACAATTAACATCGCCCTGTTGCTGACTGGCCAGAAGCCCATGTTTGGATGCGCCGCAGGCAGTTCCAGCGGCGCTTTCTCTCGGCGCAACGTTAGTGCTTCGACGAAACGAGCGCTTGTGCTGAAGTGCCTGTCATCCCACTAACATTGATGCCGTGTTCGTTATCCTTCACGACATGCTGCTATCCGACCAAGCAGCTTCATTGGACAGTATCATCCATCGCCTGTTTCGCCCATGTGTCGCCGACGAACTTCGACGGCGCACTTTCCCCTTAGTAGCTCGGGGGCGTACGACGAGTGGCACTCTGGTTTATTACGGCCTAGACGATACCGGAAAAGTACTTGTTTTTAAGTACAGAATCGAGCGGCACCCACTCGATTAGCCTTGCTTAGTCTCCAATTGCCATGACCGCGTTACTCATTCTTTTACTCATTATTTAGCTGCTCATTTACTTATTTGCTTTTGCTATCTTATTCTTTACGTCATAGACAGCATTACGTTTAACATGTACTGCATGATATTTATTTGTTTATATTCTTACGATTTAGTATATTCGACTTCATTCTCTTGAATATGTCTTTAATACTATATGTTTGCACCAATTGAATGAGGACGTTAATTTTTATACGAGTGGGGGAAATGTAACAGCCTACCTACTGCTAGGATAAATTAGTGGCCTAAAAGGATGTAGTAAACTAACGTACGGGAAACTTTTAAAACTTTTTCACTAACTATTAATTTTGCGGCGAACTATAAACACTTTAATTAATGACTACGTTCTAATCTACGGGGGTAAACGCCCTCTTAGCGTAAAGTCCGGAATTCTTGCGCTGCATTTTGTCGGGAAATCAGGGACACTTCAGCACAACCACGGCCGACCTATTTTCTTGATAGTATTCTTATTGGAATTTTGGATCAGTCTTGCAGTAGATGCGCTGATAGCAAGTCGATCTGGTAGAGCTCGGATTATATTATTCAATGATGGTCCTTTCTTAACTTAAGGGGGTAGTGTCGCGAAAGCAGTCGATTTTGCGCGACTGTAAAACTTGTTCAGTAAAATGTTAGAAATTGTTCTTTCTATATTTTAAAAATCTACCAAAAGGCAAATTATTTTGCCAAGTTTCAGCAAAATTGGTGCAGCATATAGTTTGCAATAATGTCTCAAAGTCGGAAAAATGACGAAAAAAAAGCCTATTCACATTCTATTTTTTAGTCACATTTACCAATTTTTCTGTTTAGTTTTTTTACACAGACTAATAGCACATATGTTGTAGTTTATGCACACAAAATTTAGTGCAGATTACTGTAGCGGCTGTGGAGTAATACTAGTTTGAACTGTGAAGGTGTACTTAAACTGTAAAATAGTAACAGCAATAATGATAAATTGTGGAAAATCTAGACGCTTATTTTTAAATCAGAAGAAAAACGAACCTTCAATTTTCTTTTTTCTTATTTGTCGCAAAAAATTGTGCGTCCACACATGATGTGTACTTCACAAGCTGGCCAATCTGATATCTGGCTTGATTTTTCGAACTTTTATGTCCCTATTGTGTGGTGTCTGGCTTACTAATGACGATTGGTCCAAGATATTTGTCAATATTGATAGTGTGATGTCTGGCAGTAATTATTTGATACCATACAGCGTTGGTTTAGCTTCTCATTGCATGTACTACTTCAAAACAAAAAGTTCTATTTTCACAGCCTATGAGCAAAACTGCTTTCGCGACACTACCCCCTTAAGTCACCAATATGACTCCTCGTTCTAACTTTGTTTGTGTTTCATTTGTAACCCCTCCTCAGTGAGGCTTGCCTGTGTTTCCCCTCCTCTGTTAGATTATTGTACCCTGTGAGGTTTCATGTAATGGTAGACAAATACAATCGGTAGCGGGGCTTGTGTGTGTGAATCGATTTCAGTAGCCTAGGTAGCTACAACATATATACGTATATGCGTTTTCGTCACTCATACTTCTGCGATTTTATAAACTTTTCAGAAATTGCGGAAAATTTCAATCCAGAAACTTTCTCATGTTGGCCAAAGTAATAAAATTCTAACCGTAACTTTGAAAGTTCTCTTTAAGACGAAATTAAAAGAACGCTATTGTGTCTGTAATTAACTACTGTCGGCATCAAAAGGGCTACTAATATCTAACGTGAAATGTGACATGACCGGCATAGGTTAAACATTCAATATTTTAAAGTTGAAAGTGGAAAAGTGTACAGCGAGCTGTACCCTGTATTCTGTATTCCCTTAGAAGCTGTATCTAGTGTGCGCCTGGGATTGTTTTTACATTTGGAAACCGAGTTATTTCCGTTATTTTGTGTGTGATTTCGATTTTACCTTCTAGATTATTTAACATAATTCACACGCTAGATAATCGTCACGATGGATTTGACGACCACGTGCTCGGTCTGCCACATAGACAACCGCATTACGTTAGCACCGGGCACCCGATCTGCCGTTGCTACGATGGATGGTGGTGCTACGATGTTGTATGGATTTGCACGCGTACCATCCGTGCCCTTCTCGTCTATTTTGAGCACACATATTCCGACCCACAGTCCAAGCGTCTTGCCCACGCACAGCCATTTGTACACCTTGGCTTCCGATAACCCGGCTCCGCTTCCCCGGCTACCACACCCTGCAATTCTTGTCTGTATCCCTATTTGTATGGCGGCAGCCCTGATCTGTACCGCGGCGTTGTGGTTTGTGAACTGCGCACACCACATGCCCAGCCATCTACTTCTACGCAAACCGAATCCAAATTCATACTCCCCGAGTCGTTCTTTGCCTCCCTCACGACATCTACACTCCACAGACCCTACACGACCCCAAATTGGTCAAGGCGTGCGTTTTTATCTGGTCCACATTACAACAATACACCTTGTGCAGGTGTGAACCTGAGTGGATTTGATGCAGTCCTCTCAAGTAACAGTGTGTACAGCGCAGTTAACCCAGCCCCTGGCTCCTCATATACGACACGGCCCGATACGCGACATGCACATGCTTCCACGCGCTTCCCAGAGCCTGCCCACAACACCCTACCAAGCTCCAACTGACGGACCCGCTATCCCGGAAACCTATGCGCCTGAACCTCCTAATGTGGAGGTCTCGGCTTCTTCGAGACCTTACGAGTCAAAACCGCCAGAAGCTGCAGGTGCCACAGGTGGTGTGAAACCACAAATTTCTGAAACAATTGCATATGGCCAGAACGTTGCAAATGTTGCAAGTGAACCTGCTGGAAGTTTTGTAGAAATTATCCTTCTCCACCGGAACAGCTAGCCACTAACCCCAAAAACAACCAAGTGGACCCAACAAATTAAAATGTTGTCGATGTCCCCGAATTTTAATCCAACTAATGTCGAGCAGTGTCAACCGCCCTATTGGGGCCTCAGCTTTTTCCCAGCAGTTTCCAAGCCCATAAAAAAGAAGCCGACCCACTAAATGCCAACGCTGCATTACACGCCGTTCTGAGTGCCTTTGTGAACGGTGTGGCCGTTGCGGACAGGAAGCGTAACGGCATGTGGAATTTCCGGTCCAGTTGTGCGCGAACTTTTGCCCACGACAAGAAAAACCGCAGTGTAATGTCTGCGCAGATAGCGAAAACACTACAAAGCTGTGCACATGCATAGATATCTGCCGTTCATGCTACCTGCGCAACTGCCAATGTGAGCAGCCCAGCTACTCACAAATTCGGATGGACCCTCTACTGAAACTTTATGCACATTGCGTTTGCGTGATCGAATGGCACCACATTGGACAAGTGCCTGAGCCCAATTTGGTGGAATTCCAGTCGCCCCCGAACTATGACCCCGTTGAATAGCTAAAAAGCTACAGCGAAAAAGTGATTGGGCGGCTGAATTAGATGAACATACCTTTTCCGCTTACGGCTGATGGGCAAACTATTACAACCAAGGCCTACTTGTCGCTAGTGCACGAGGCTCTTAGCCTTTTTGGACAACATATTTCAGACCGTCTGCAATTGGCATTTTACCGTCGTATGACTCGTAGTATTTGAAACTATGCCAACTATCGAAGAACTGGCTCCCTGTACCAAAACGTTACAAATTTGGCTTACTTTCTGGCTGGCGAGCAGCCACTGCAGAACCATTCTGAGGACAAGCCTACTTCGGTATGGCGGGGCTTGCTACTTGCTCAACTGACCAGCCATAATATTTTGAACTTGCTGGCTCTGATGCTGAATTTGATTTTGAACGGGCATACCGAAACGGTGCCCCGTCCAGTGAGAAAACTATTCAAAAGAAAACTTCTTGCCCGCATTAAAAATGCTGAACTAGAGCACTGAAGCTGTGCTGAAACATCAAACCAATTACGGCATAGATACTTTTTTAGAAGTCATTATTTTTCATGTGGCTAGAAATTACCATCGCAATTAGAATAGTTACAACTGAGCCGAAATGAAATTGTTATTTTCCTTGGCTACGTTGCTGTTATGCTCATTACAGTACGTAGCTAGAGTGAGTAGCTCGCATTGAAGCTGTGCCGAAACATCACACCTATTACGGCATAGTTACTTTTCGAAAAGTCACTATCTTCATGTTACTAAAAATTAAAACTGCGACTGGAATACATACGCAGCGCCGAAATGAAATTACATTATGAATTTATATTATTATGATTATATTACTAAATTATAAGTTATACTCAATTTTTACGTTACGTTGCTGTTACGATTATATACTTACTAGTTACCTCCATATTTCAGTATGTTTATTATTACCTTGTTGTATGTCTACCCGCTGTTTATTAATGGGGAGAAAATGTGATGTACGTACGTAATTTAATTACGTTTCTTTCTTAAACATAAAACTTAAAATAAAACATTTAAAATTCCTAATCTACTTTTACATCCTTCATATTTTTATTACTTTTCACTTATTTAGGGCACAGGCTACATCCGTAACCATTAACTTCAAAAACTGCATGCCTCAGTTACTGTATATCCTTTTTCTCAACCTACATTTTACACCAACTTTTACACTGTCACTAGTGAGTAGTTGACGACGGTCGCATTCGGTACAGTTGCTCTGTTCTGAGCTGGTAAGAGCATAACTTTGCAAGAACTACATTTTCGAACCCTCCTTTGCATGAGATTATAAATCTGTAAGCCATGTACAGGCTCTGCCGCGTGGAGTTTTCTTTGATTGTATACGTTGTCCTATTATTCTTGATTGTACACCTTAAACGATGTGTCCTCTGCATAGGGTTTGACTTATATTAAACCGCCTACATCTAAACTTGGTCGTAACATTTTAAACTGACCGCAAAAAAGGTTGGATAAGTTATGGCCAGGATTAATAATTCGAACTGGTATATTGCTGTTGTTCAAGTTGCGACGCAATTCAAACCATTCAGTTCCAAGTCATGTTTTTCCACTCCGCCGTTCGACACCGTTCTATCCGCGTTAATCGTTTCAGTCCACTCCAATCTGTAGTTAAAGTTGTCAATGCACGTTGAATGCCGTTTTCTCCGCACTAATCGTTCTAAACCGATTTAACTAATCCCGCTCTTGTCGTCAAACTATAAATGTTTCCAGCAGCAGCGATTTAGTGATTATGGGCAGAAGACAAACTGATAAATATAGGTGCAATAATTAATATTATGTCACAAACCCGATTGATTGAAGCTTTGCTCCGTCCGTTTAGTGACGATCAAGCAAATGTTTTGCCTTGTTTTCGTGATTTTTTTATTCACATTAGACGCGTTACTAGACTTGTTTTAACTAGAACTTCGAGAATCAAACGCAAGGCAAGAAAAGGCGAACTGAAAGAACTTTACTACACAGCACCGCCAAATGCGATTTCCCTTTGTTAGTTTTGGGTTTGGCAATTATACTCCAAATTAGGCCCCTCAGATAATTAAAAGTAGGTTAAATTTTAAATAGGTTAAAGTTTGAAATTTGAATTGATTTTATAATTTAGGGTGTAAAAAGGCCTTCAGGGTACAAAGGCACAACAAACAGTCATTAGTAATTTTCTTGATAGAATTCTATAGTTCTGGTCTTCACAATTATCAGAGGTAACAACTGTCAAACAGTACCACGAACCAGTTCAAAACCCATCAGCGCGTCCTCGTAGACGAACATATGGTTCATGATAGATGAACATAGGCGGGTAAGGGGATGTCCATCCCTAAGCACCCCCTTTCAACCCACTACCCCTCCCTCTGATTGCCGTTAGTGTCCCAAAATTGAGTTAAAAATCGAAGAATTTTCGGCCGCAGCCAAAATATTGCCCGAAAAATGAGTGAAAAATAGAAAAATTTCAACGTTTTTCCGGCATTCGCCAGAAATTAAACCAAAACCAGGACCACCTCCTCTACGCCAGGGTTTGAGCACCACCTTGCCGATTGGTTCCGTGCATTTCTGATTTTGAGTTTGACCTTGAATTAAATGGGTAGTAATGGGGTCAAATCCGTTAGTAACAAAGAACGGGTTTATTCCTATGTGTAACTTATTCCTCTCTGCAACCTTTCCATTTCGATGTGCAACTTTTACATTCCGATGTACAACCTTTAGACTTTTAAGAGTAAAATGACAAATTTTATTTCACAAATTAGAGCTTAACAACGCACACACAGACACACACAAGGAGGACCCACTTAGAGGTCAAATATTGACGAGGTGCATGATAGCCACTGCTTCTACGGCAAAACTGTCAGTGTAGTTTTTGAATGGTAGTGGGTCGTGTTTCAAATTTTTAAATTAGTAATCGGTTTGCTCTTTGGCGGTTTTTTTGAAGGTTTCAACCGAACAGGTGTCAAATAAATTTGTCAAAATAGTTCAATAGTGATGACAAAAGTTTATGTAATTAATTATAATTCTTTATCAAAAGTTATGGCAATTTATGACATTTTGCTGTAAAGTGCACAAGTTTCTAAAGCTAAGTTATTGTTCAATTTAAACTAATTTCAAGTTTTTTATGGCCAGAACATAATATTACAAATTCCATAATTCATTGCTGACTTTGAAGTGAGTACAGTTGCAACAGAGTAAGTTTGTCCTATTGTGAGCGAACACTTCAACTAATAGGCGATCTCCCAATTCTACAGTTTCCTGTTTTTATTTGTATTAGGGGTTATGGTTCATCAGAAGGCCAACCGGACTTGAACCGGTCCCTGTGCTTAGGCCTTATATCACGGTACACAACCAATTGGCTAAAAGTAATCTACTTCTTAACTACACCTGGCTGTTTAACTCAGTTGACACAAGTCTTTCTATGATCCTCCCCGGATCCCTAATTACTCAAATTAGCCAGGTATCTAAGTAGACATACACGTGAGTTGACGTACATTCACTACAATCAAAACATTAGCTGACTCTGTTTAGTGCTTCATAATGGATGCAGGCGTTGACGTTCAGGCTGTCGAATGGCTAGTGGAAGACAGCATACGCAAGGCAATAGGTGAAAAGTTTATTGATGGTTCAATTTGAGCGTAAAATAGAAATAAACTGTTCATGAATGGCAAATCATAGTTCGACTGCAAGACTGACCGACCAAACTGTTTAAACGAATGGCAAAGTTCGACTGCAAAACTGACTGACGGCCAGACTGACCGACCAAGCTGTTTATACGAATGGCAAAGTTCGACCGCAAAACTAACTGACTGCCCGTTCTCTCTCCAGATTTGCCTTTTTATATGTGTGCTTAGTGGTGTAATAAATGACTTACTCATTTCTCTTTTCAAATTCGCTCATTAATTATACTGCCCTGCTAGTTTGGATTCACCTTAAGTTTTTATGAGCGAAAAAGAAAAGGGGATGACCAAAAGAAAACCTTATTACAACATGATAAATTACCATACAAAAAGTTACATAAGCAGAGTGTTTTTAGACTCAAAACATTGATTACATTTTGATAAGTTTCCGTTTTATTAATAACACAAACTACAACTGAGAATTTGCAAAATATTCTCATCGGAATTAGAATAACTTTAAAGGGCTTTGTTAATCACTTGAATTTCTAGTAGTCATTATCTTAATTGTTTTCCTCGAATTTCTCTCTTTAAAATTTTCTGCTAACGAATTCTGTCAACGTCCCGAATTCTGTCAACGAATTTTGTCTTAACACCGATAGTTCCCTAAAATTTCTACTTTGTAACTTTATGGCTAGCTAATTCCGAGAATTTCCAAGCGCCATCGGGTTGCTTCCTGGTACTAACTTAGTAACTAACAACTGTTCTAAGTTGTCGAATATTAACTCATTTGCACTCTTTAAGGTCACTTATTTCACAAAAACACATTAATAATTGAATAAAATTACATACATTACTTTCACAATATCACCGTTACTGTGAATTTATTATATTCAGACTTAAAATGAGGTAGATTTACGCTATAATATCAAACAAATACGTTACATTACATTCACAACGACTTGAAATGAGGTAGATTTACACTATAATATCAAACAAATACGTTACATTACACAGTTAGTAGAACATAGTATATATAGGTAACTTTTGAAGTAAGATACGCATTAAAACTGCTAGGTTGCACACCGGAATCTAAAAGTTGCACTTTGGTACTGACGCTGCACATTGAAATGCCATTTGGTTGCACATTGCAACCCAATCCAAAGAACTAGTGAGAAAACGTGATTATAAATTTTCAGTACTTTTTATTGTGAGCTTTTACTGCTGTTTGATAGAAAGTAAAAAAGTTATAGTTTGAATTTGACAAACGTCTTATGAAAATGACGCTATTTTAAATTCGACTTGAGACAAAGAATTAATACAACTAATGTCAACAATCACTAACAATTTGTTACAAACAAGCACGTTTTGCGAGTTAAGTTAAACTAATTGGAGATAAATTTCGTCAAAACATTCTTGCAGTGCTGAAGATATTCTTCGAATATAAAACGCGGCGCCCAATTTTTTTCAAAGCCAACATTTTTAACCAAACATGTAGGAATCAGTCTTAATTTAATTTCAGGCTAATAACGTTGAATATTATTAATTGTCTAAAACGTTTATTTAGGATAACTATATGACGTTTGACGAATTATGACGAATTATGACGAATTTTAAGCTTAATAAATACAGACAGTCTCGAAGAGTGGGTTACCTGCTCTCTCTGTTTATCGATTTTTTAACTAATTTATAGTCAGCAAAATTGGATACAATTCGCGCTTCAAAACCAGCTACTAAAACTTGTCTACGTATGTCTATGTCTATGTCAACAATGAAAATGAAGTGTTAGCCATGAAAATTTGATGCAGTATGTATCCATAATATCTACATATGACTTAGTAAACTGTCTTTGTTCCAACCATTTGTGCAATTTCCATCTAACCAAACAGTAAATCGTTTCATGTGCAAATGATGAACAACAACCATAGCCACGCTGTTGCGTAGTCGCAGCTAATCGCAATTGGCAATGACATGGCACAGCGCATTGTATCATTTCACCGATGCGCTAATATACAATCTACGAAACTTTGTCGTAACAGGTATAGTTCAGTCAACGTTACTGCAATGAGAGCATTTGCCCCTCCAAGGCTAACTACGCACACACGTACCTGATCTGACACACACGCCCACACAAACTGTGTCTTTTAGTGACCTAGCAGCTTGCACAAGAAAAATTATATCTGCGTGGTATTCACAACAGACGTTTGCACTATAGTATATACGCGGCGGCTGAGGCCGCCGCGTAACAAGAACCACTATAAACTATACTACCCATTGCTTGACAATAATCAAACATCAGTAATAGTGCAAAGAGACCTACAACCGTGACTTGAGAGTCGTCGTTGTTATAAACGAAAGCCACGCATGTTAGTCAGATTTTAACATTGAAAATTATTATTTGTAACTGCCAAATTACTTCCATATTCAACGAGCACAAACCAGCTGAACATACCCTACAATCTTATTTCTTCAACTTTTTAATTTTGACCACTTTAGAAAAATATAGTTGTTTATCCGTCAACGTAAGACGGCGAGTCCAGTTTTGAAGATTTGAAATGTTGTTAATTAAGTAATTTTTACGCGGTGGCCTCACCCACCGCGTATATACTATAGTGCAAACGTGTGCATCAAGAGCACACGAATGCACCTATTTTAGTGTTAGACTGCTGCCAGGGCAGCAAATAACACTGCTTGTGTGAGCGTATATGTCTAGATCGTGTGTGAACGTACGATTAAATGCCGACTCAGTGCTCTCATTTACGTCTCTTTAGTGCTAACAGCTTTTGCTTGCAGAAAACAGTAATTTGACAAAACTTCTCGCAGCTATGTTTCGTGGAAAGTTCATTAACGCGTCGTAAGCAAGAAATTTTGAACTAGTGGACATGGCAGCCATGCCCAGTGGCGGCTGGAGTCCATAGTATGGCGTGTGGGTGGAGCCGTTTGCTATAACACAACAGCGAATTCGCTACACACGCCTAATCTAGCGTACATCAGCTGACTAGCACACGATGAGCGTGTGCGTTGTTTAGCTGTTGTAAAGTGTGAGCTGTAACTCGTTGTAATTGCACTGCAACTGCTGTAAAAAAGGTGCTGTAAACTACATATAGAAAATTTACTAATTCCACTATGTATTAAAATGGCTATTATATACGGTTTTGCATTACATTGATCAATTTTGAACTAAAATTTTTCCGAAAAATCACGTTGCATTTGTTATGTACTGGTATCAAGATGTAAGCAAAACTGACCCTCTATTATTTTTTTCTGATGGAGTCATTTTGGCTATTACTGGTGACACATATTGGCTAAATTAAGTTTAACACTGATAGTACTTGATAAGTTTTTTAAATATGCTCGCTTCGAAAATTTTCAAGTGCCGCGTTTAACATTCGAAGAATTTCCTCAGCACTGCAAGCAACTCGCAACGCAGTCTATCTAAAAAGTTTAACCTTACTTGCAAAACGTGCTTGTTTAACAATTATACTATATGAATCAGCTAGGCCATTGAGTGTGAATGCATTTTTCGGTGTGTGTATGGATGTGTCACAAGCCAGCTGTATTTATATTACAGTAAAGGTCACTAGGAAACAAGCTCCTCTGCTGAGTGAGAAGTGGTTACATTATGAGGCCTGACGCCTGAGTGTCAATATTCCAGAGGAAATATCAAACGCGGCCATATCTTGTGAATAAAATGAATTTTAACGCACAATTTTTGCACACATTCTCTGCTGAGTAGCTCCGAAGTCTTTTAAAAAGCAAAAGTGGTGAATTGAAATTTTATAAAGTCACAAATAGTCAAAACGAGTCAAAAAATCCAACATTTAAAAATGTTCGTCTCACTGAGATTTGAACTCGGATAACTGAATTCAGAATCCAGAGTGCTAAACCATTTCACTATGAGACCACGGGAAGTAAGATGTTAAACGAGACAAATGTAAATGACGCTGAAACTTTGGATGACAAATCACATAGGTATATACGTGGCGTGTAAATTATAGATGTTTGTACATGTAGAGTATATATAATATGTAATATACAAGTTTACGTCAATTCTTAGTACCTACATATATTAAATGGGCACGGAAAATCGCATACTATTGCAAGCTTGCAGGACACTTTTTGCATGTCGCTGGTGCTGCATTCAACGTGTGGTTAATTAGATATATAATTTGCTAATTCATACCAAAAGTTTCTTACAATTCACCAGCCCGATTGGCTCAAATGGTAGTGTGCTGAGCATCTGCCGAGCATCTGGTTGCTGATAAGAGCAGTGGTGGATCGATTTTGCCCACCGTATGTTGCATTTCTTTTGCAGCGAATTGAAACCTTCGCCAAGTTGTTATGTGTGCGATGGTTGGCAGAACAGCGAGGTACCTGCCCTTCCAGTGTAATTTAACACAGGAATTTCGACCTACCCAAATTAACGTGGGAATTTGAGATTCCGAGTATAGTAAAATTGCAAGTTCTCTAAAATATTATGGGAGGTAAATGGAAGTAATTTGGCAGGTACGCAAAATTAGTATCATCCTTTACAAATTGTCCTTTTTAGCGTGACTATATTGGATTTGTGGTCGTTGAACCTACATTCATTCCTTTCTTTTCATTCATTCCTACACGATTGTAATTTAGACGGAAGGCGGACAGAAAGTCAGACTTCCAGCCGTCAATAGCGTGCCACAGTCTTTTATTTCCCGTAGTCTCCTATTTGTAACTGGCAGATTTCCCTATTTTGACTTACCTTTTAAAATAGTCTAGTTTGGACCGCAGTAACTTGTTTTGTAGTGATTCCGTGTGTCTCTGTGCAATAAAAGTATAATAGCAGCCAGCCAGAGCCCTCTCATAATGTATAAACTAACAAAAGGGCAACTGACTGTCAAACTAAAATAATTTTATTTAACAACAGCATTATAAACACAGAAAACTAAATCAAAAACAGCATTAGAAACACAAAAAACAGCATTAGAAACACAACTAAAGGACAGTTTCACACTAGATCTTAATTTTAACCAATTTAATTTTAATTGATTAATAAAGTAAAAAGTAAAAAATAAAAACAATTAGCAACTGCTAAAACTAAAAAACTAAACCTGCTCGCTAAACAGGAAACAAGAATAGTAATGAAATTATTATATTTGACGAAACTGTGCAATCATGACTTGTGTATCACAATTGTAAAGGTGTCATATAATTATAATGCAGAACAGGTGTCATAAAGAGTCGTAAACTTGTTGCTCGGGCCTTTTGTAAATATGCCTTTTGTATAATACGGCTAAAGGAGAGTAGGAGACTGCGGGAAATTGTGGAGTTGCAATTAGGAGACTACGGGAAATAGGAGACTGTAGGAATACGCGCAGCCGTCTATATTTGTTGCTTATGCACTAACAAAGGTGATCCGAAGGTCACTAGGGAAGAATTTTCAAGTACTTTGTAATAATAATGAGGGAAGTAATTGGAAGTAATTTGGCAGGTACAGTTAATAATTTCCGAAACAATAATAATTTTAACAGTGACATCTGGTATTGTACTTACAATTTAACAATGTCAGAATTAGTCTTCTAGTTCTCTGATTCAAAACAGCTCGGATTACTGTACGTGGAATTGTTTTACTAATGAGTGGCTATCTCGTAGGGCTGCAGAGATAGCTAAAGGTGCCAGAATTTTTCGATGGGTATCTAGAATAGTTTTTTAAGTATTTACTATTTCCTCCTTGACCATTTTATTCCCGATCAGCCACCGGTAAATGTCGTCCATGCCGATCTTTTCGAATTGTTTTTTGAGTTTTTTCTAAAAAAGTTAACCTAATATATGCCAGTGTTTAGCGACAGCTTGCCAACCCAGTAGATTACATATCGCTGAGGACTGGTTGCAAAACAGTCACCCAACCAATTTATTACAGACATAAGCTTTAAAGTATCTATTTAGAGTATCTATTGTTTCCGTCTCGACCATTTTATTCCCGATCAGCCACTGATTTAACCTGAATTGCAGGTAATATACAAACAACAGAAAAAGTACGTATCAAGTTCCTCTTTTTGAAGCATTTGAATTTTTAAATTACCTTGCTTTTACTTCTTCTTGTCAGCAATGTCTTTAAACGTTACCATGCCACGAGCCCGCCGAAATTGACTCAGCTTTTTTTCCAGGCGCTTCACACTTTCAGCAAAAAAATTCGCAAACTGAATACTAAGGGAGCGACGTCCATCAGATGGGTAATACACAACCATATAACAACTTTCTGAAACATGTCAGTATGTTTTGTATGATTATTTCCACAAAGATTGCAACAAAACGTAGTAAAATTCGCCTAAAAGAAACACTGGGTAAAGTACTAAAAAATCTACGACAATTTACACATTACTTAGCTACATGTTGGTTGTGTTGTAGTAGGTTTGAAACTTGGCCGTTTCATACGAAACTTTACGAACCTAAAAAACCAGTTCTATGATCCATTCAATAGAATAAACTAGTCAAATTATTGCGTTTTGTTCTGTCAGTGTGTAGGAGGCGAAAAGCACGCCGAATGTAATGAGTGGATTGTCCATGCGCCGGGAGAAGGTAGCTGCGGGTTCTCAAATCGAAGAGCTGTTTACCTCCTGTCTCTTGTAAAGTATGTCTGACGAACAGGCAGCTGATCGACGACGGGAATGACTTGCTGCTGTCATAGTCAGCCTTTAATTTAAAAAAAATTTCATATAGATATAATATACAACTTAAAGTGCTAAATAATGCAATAACATATCAAATAAATGTTCACTAAACAATAGCAGAAAAAAGGGTTTATTAAAACCATTTTTTCCTATTGTTTATTTTAATAAAACATAACGCACTATTGGGACTCTCACAGGCAGCAAAGAAACAAACAACAAAAAATAAAGCGTAAGAGGGCTATAGAGACCAAGCTGCCACAAGGTCACTAAAAAGATTCCAAACAAAAACTCGGAATACAAGCAAAACTCCACGGTTTGCACCTCTATCGTACAGAACAATACTTCATAATAATGCCAAAAGTCTAGACGGGCCTGCAAAATAAAATATGCAAATTAATTAGTGTACGCATGCACGAGATAAGATTGAATCAGCCCGTTAGGCGGCTAGTTATTAATTATTAGTGCAGGTATTAATTACTCCGATAACACTTGCAGAGCAGTGTATAGCGTTGTTTAAAAATTTGCACGTCTTATTTATACACCCGGTTCTGTACTGATAAAAAAACACTTGGCGACCATAGCTTATGCAGCTTAGACAAATAACATAATACTACCTAACATAACATACACACATAAGCAATTAAAAATGGTATTGGTTGAAAGTTAAATAAAAAATAGCAAACAAATTTCAGTAAAAACCATGATAGTGATCAATTAGGAGCTCGGTACAATGACTGCAGCAAAAACAAGTAATACGAGCACCAGCAAAGTGAAAAAAGAGGCGTTGACGCCATTACATGCCCACTAGTATGACAAACAAGTGATTGACCTTTTGAAAGGTCAATTGTCATTTCACTCGTTTTATTTTGTAAGGTCGAGTGTACACTTATGGGCAGTTGAGCAGTTGTAAATTACCCGTGTCAAAGGTCACCGAATTACAATAACGCTCAAAAGTAACAAACGAAACCAAAAGTCAGCCTAATTACAGTACAACTGAAGCATTATAATGCCGATTTCAATTTGAACTCGCAAAACTTTAATACCACTTTTAAAGGATTAATTTAAGTCTATTTTCAGTTTGGCCTGAATAGCAGTGTGGACGTGTTAAAGGCAAAAACTAAAGTCAACAGACAATGAAATTGCACCCATGACCCTGTCCTGACAACCGTCAGTACCAGTGTTGCACCATGGCAAGCCAACTAATTAATTAGTCTGTGCACATATAAAAAATTATTAGTTTGCACAATGTAAACATTAAAAAGAGATTCCTAAATTTGACTATTTTTGAAAATGTACACACACACGTGTGTAGCCTTGCTACAAGGATTGTGTACGCCACCATGCCAACCAGTAAGTCCATGGGTGCGCCAGTTCTTCGACATGAACATACATAGTGGAAACAGTCGGTGTGCGTATTTGATGCATTATTTTAGGCTTTATTTGAGCCGTATTTTGGGCTAAATTTACTTTAAACTAAATTTCCAGCCTAAGTTTAAAGTGGGTGTTTGGATACGGAAGATGATGCACACTCACTCACTCTCACCCAGTGCAGAGTGTGCGTATACGGAAGAATTACCTACATAAATATTGACTGGCGTACACGGATACAGGGATCATTGATTGGCGTACACAAAGTACGGATCACGTTGCTTTTAATACAATCTAGATACCGAAGAGGAGTGTCGGTGACTGGAGTTTGACTCACCGGCTAACCCAGACTTAGAAGCTGTAGAAACTGTTAATCAAAATCATGTTAGACAAAGTTATGTCAAATGTCAAACCTTTTGTCATCAATTCTTCTCAATGTATGTTACATTTTCCAGGTTTATTTGATAATAGTATAAGTCAATTTTGGGCGCTTGCGAAACTATTGTTTATGCCGATTAATTTACAGTCTATTTTTCAATGTTTAGAGTACCAACCAAGGACTTGATTTAGGGTGGTGCTATCTTACCAGATTTTAGAGATTTAAAGTACCCAACCCCTTGGTTAGGGAAGATTGGTGAAAAAAAGAAAAGAACACGGGAGTTTTCCGAAAAACGTAGTTTGCGCTATACACGCTGCCCTGCATATACCCCGCAAATATTACCCTCGGCCTCAGGTGCTATAAAGGCCGGTTCATACTCATCCTTGTCCCTGTCGTTTTGTCCTTAAGCGATTCCGAAAAAATTGCATGGACAAATAAGCCAACTTTTTGCTCAAATAAAGTTGGAGTCACTTGCAGATCGTATGCAAAAAATTAGCCAAAACGCTTGTGTCAGTTTTTTGCAGCAGCTGACCAAAATTTGTCCTTGTCCCTGTCCCTGCGTCTTTAAGGACAAATATGAACCGGGCTTAAGAGTTATTAGTTTGAGTAGCGCGAGTAGTAGTAATATTACAAGACTGCGAGTACACTAATAAGAGTAAGGTTCACAAATAGTATGTAAAACTCAGTTCAAATGCAGTATTACATAATTTGGCAAAAAATGAAGCTGTTGTGTGATGCTTTCCGTATTTCAAGCCAACCGTTTGGATGTGTTGATTAAACAATGACCATTTATTAATTGATTTATTGCAGTTGACTGGACGTATAACTCTCACATAACCCGATGCCCATGAAGGCTTAGGCTGTTCATTAGTAACTCGATACATTTTCATATACAGTGACTTGGTAATTTTAGATATAAAAATGAGCGGGTTGAAGCATTGCTAAATTAGCAATATATTGCAGCTTAAAACGCTCAGGTTTAATAAGTTGAAGCGTGGTTGATTTCGAGCAGTCACAACAAAAAGCTCTCATTTTCGATCATTTATATTTGTAAAGTTGGGCTACTTAACCCTTTAATGCCCAGAGTATCACTGGCTAGACAGCCTCATTCTGACACCTAGTTTTTTGGACACTGCTCGAGCTACGTGCGTCGTAGAGAGATCGCGAAACCACCATTCGATAGAGAAATGAATGGTGAACAAAACATAATCAGTCGATTAAGGGTCTAGGACGCACCGTTTTTGCGTTATAAGCGCTCAAAGTTGAGAATTTTTAAAAATTTGCGCCATCGCTCAGGCATAATATGTACCTCATCCTAGAGTAGGAACACAGCAACTGTGCGCCTGCCGTAGTTGAATGCTAGAAATAAACGACATTATCCGCTGTATCTGATGCACATAAAGCAGATTGCCGGAGCTGCATTTAGATTTCGTAATGTGGCCTCAAAGAAAATACTACTTTTGCGATGAAAAAAAGTCAAATTTGCACATTGCTTAAATGAGCATAGGCTTCGCTGTGTGGCAGTAGGACTAAAAATTGCCGGCCTAATGCGCAGACCTACAATTCCCCATAAAAACAGCTAAAAGATCTTGTCACTAGAATAGACTAGTCAAGTTGCATAGCCCTAGATATGATAGTTCATCGTGGGGTATCTCCCATGATCCTTTGGGCATGATAGGGTTATGTGAATGATTTCTTCACATTCAATTCTTGTCTGAATTCTTACATTCCCTTTTCCGTAAACTTTGCTTTCATATTGTACATGAACTCTCAAAATCCAACCATAATGAATGATGTTGCTAAATTTATATTCTTGAGTTTTAGTAGGCGTTCGCGTTATTACAACAGAAAATGTCCCTATAAAAATTTTGGGATGCAAAATAAGTGCACCTTTTATCAAATTGATGATCGCAATGATGTTGTAATTCTACTGTTTTTGCTAGTTGTATGCTTATTTTGTCGTGTGATTAGCATAGTATGTTCCCACTGCTGGAATAATATGCTTGCAATTTTTCAGTGAAGCATTTCTTAAGCTCACAGAACACAATTCCTTTTTTTTGGGAAAAATCTATCATTCAGAACATTAAATGACATTAGTATACTTGGGCTTTATTTATCACATTGAATCACATAAAGAGTACCAATAATACAACAGCGGTGACGAAATTGAAAGTAAAATTTGGATCACGCTTGTCTCACTGGGTCTGTAACCTAAAGAAATTGTTTATAAGCAAGTCTGTGCAGAAAAATTGCAGTGAAACAATCGAAATTTAACCACAATTCTTTAGGTAGTCTTTTGTCAAGCTCACCCACAAGCGAAATTGGCGGACTTTTGTGACGGACACAGTCAGTCAAGCATGTTGACGGTTTCTCACTAATCAGATTAAGAAATAAATGAAAGGAAATAAGTAATAAAAATAAAATATGAGGAGTGGACACTGGAAACAAGAATTCTGCTCAACTAACCATCATTCAATAATGGAACCTCATTTTAACGTTCTTAAGTATTTGTTAATTTTGTAACTGGAATTAATTAAATCCGAGCGTATTTTTTCTTATTTTATTCTCCTGCCAACGGAAGTTGGATTTCTTGCCGGCAGAAACAAGAAGTATATAACAAACAAGAACTAAGTTCTTATTTTTAACTTACACATATTTTATTAATTATAAAAAAAAGCCAACAGAAAGTCCTATTATTGCTGCTTAATTATTTGGGCTATTCTCTTTTATAATTCTATCTCTCATTTCGTGTTTCCTGTTCTTTGTTCTTGATTACTATTTCTACTTTCTGCCAAGCCAGAAAGGTTGGCTTAACATAAAAAAATGAACCGCATTGGAAGAAAAAAATTAAAAATTGTGAAACTTTGCCAGTTCAAAGTCTTTGGCTTCCTCAAAATTAGATTCATTATCTTCATCGTATTCGTCAAAATTCCCCGGGTCCCCATCATAATCGACTTTTGGAATGATTGGCGGCTGAAACAGAAAATTTGAAGTAGTGAACTGAATTGCAGTTTTAAGCCAAACAAGCTACTAATATGGAAAAAGTGGTTTTTTATCGAAATAGACGTGACTAGGTATATCTATTCGTTTACCTGACAAATCTTATCATGTGACAAAACGAACACAGTACAAAACAGTGTATAAAAGTATATATCCGCTAATGTTGGTCAGCGCATATGCAACGTGAGCGTCGAAGACACTTCTTTCACCTTTATTGCAAAGTGCAAATGCTTAAGTTTATACTAACAGCACTGAAATCACACTGACTGATTTCAAACAAAATTTTTTATTACAACTTAATGACTGCCAATTTTTTCGAAATAGTTCAAAACTGATGCAATTGGCATTAATCGAAAAAAGTGCCTGGACTGATCACGTGACTCATTTATTGATCAGCCAATGGCTGGTTTCATACCTTGAGCTCTTTACTTTCCACTGCAACCCAGTCCACAGTCCTGAACCATTTATGATTCTTTACATCGTCGGCGCCGTTCTAAACCAAAACTGCGGGCTTAACCATCTGGCCAAAAAAGACGCGAAAAAACATTCAAACAATCAGTTATAAAATAAACTGTTAACTTGCTAGGTTAGTTATCAGGTTTAGGTAGAAACGCAGATAACTGACATTTTTTATTTTTCTGCTGTTTTGAAAAACATTTTTCGTTTTTTATAATTATTTTGTATTTCTCAATTTCTTGGCTATTTTTTGCAACATACATATCTTACTGTCTTTCTTATGGAATAATTTTAAAAAAGTTTTCACTTGTCATGCTTCTTACCTTCATGTTTCCTATTCTTTTCGCTCGATCACGTGACAGAAGTTTTCTGACAAGGTCCCTAAAACAGTGATAGTGTATTTGGAAACGTAGCTACAGTTACATTTAATTGTTAAAAATAAAAACTCGTAAATTATAAAAACGTAGCGGCTTTCTTCCTTACTGATCCTTTCAAAAAGGCACTAAATTAAATTTTTTGTCCCGTAAATTCTTCATTTTCGGTTTCTTACAGACCATCTTCTGGACCATTGACAAAACTTTCACCCAAAAAATCAAAACGGCACAGTCTGTCTACTGGTGAGCATACTCATTTAAAATTATTTATTCCCATTTACACTAGATCTAGTACAGTAAGCATTATGAGAATGTCTTATAAATCATAACCAAAAAACTAGCTGTAGTTCTCACTTAGCCACAGGATCAAAATTCTTGGAAAACTTCGGCTTCGCTTTTTTTATCTTTTCATATATGTCGTGCGCATTGTCGCCGCAAAAGGGAGGGTAACTAAAACAAAAAAAGACCACTAAATGCAAACTGTTTTAGAACGATAGCCTAACGGAATATTAACCCGTTTCGCCCCACTGTAGTTTTAAAGCATTTATTTATTTATTTATTTATTTATTTTATTGCATTTATTGCACTGGCACTATCTTAGAGCATCGAACCTTAGCGGAATGATGTTTCCCTGAATGACTTTGTTCATGAGGACACTGTTCATGTTCATGAGGATAGTATTTGAATGAAATGAGCCGCTGACTGAGCAGTCAAGGGCGCATTTAAGGGGGTAATTGCGTTTTTAATTGTTTTTTTAAACTACCATAACAGCACTTAACCTCAACAAAAACTAGAGCGGTCTTTTTTACATTTTTTTACACCTTCTAGCTTTAAAAAACCTATATATAAAAGCAGATTATCTTTTGCAATTTTACTGCTTCAATCGTTTGAATACACCCCATCAGCGGTTTTTTTGACTAATTTTTGCGCCACAGTTATGAAACTCAAGAGCAGCCAACAACTACTGAACTTTTTGCAGTTATCTACTGACATAATATCCCCACCCGTTTTTTTGATATAGTTGATAAGTCGTTTTTACGTTGAGAAAATGACATTTTTGTGCAAAAATCACGTAATTTGACTTTTCTCTAAAATTTTCAAAAGCTCATAACACCGACTCTACGAACTATTTTTAGAAAAGAAAAAAAACGGGTGGGGATATTTTCCTAAAGATAATGTGGTTAAAGTTTCGAAGCCGTAGTCCGTTTTTAGCTTGAGTTCTGTGGGCGCAAAAATTACACTGAAATGTCAAAAACAACGAAAACGACATTACCCCCTTAAAGGTTTCTATAAACTAGCTACATACATAGATAGGGAGGCACACAATACACAAGTACATGTTCTACAGAAGCTATGTATACCAGACATAAATATATATACATATGTACATACGTAACCACAGTTTATTGACAATGCTAAATTTTAGCATACAGCGGAATATTTGGCATTCTTTTTCAAAAGAATAACCTCTGCACCCGACCGGTGCAAATTGGTACTTCTTTAAAGTTAGCTCGGCAAGTCGTAACTCATAAAATGTTTTCACAAATGCAAAGAAAGGTGATAAACCAAGCTTAGACAAGTTGGAATAATTTTTCTTCCGAGATTACCTAAAAATTTGTCAGTGTCTGGCAATTGTCGGAACGTTAAACGTTTTTGTTGGCTGCCGGTGAAAGTTCAAAAACTGGGGTTAACAAAGGATCTATTTTAGCTTTATGAGTGACGTGCAATGAATTTACGCTGACGCAGTGCTGAACTGGGCAACAATTCCAAATTTCTTTACAAATACGTCAAATACGTACTCAATAAAAAGTTTCCTAGTTTTTCTAGTTCATTAGTTCACACCAATTTGCACTGAATCCTTTATTATAGTAAAAGTTCCTTGTTAAAAAAACTAAATGGATATACGAACAGCCATTGCATAATACTGGTATTGTGTTCAATAAAACGTTATTTATTGCTATCAAATATATATATATATATATATATATATATATATATATATATATATATATATATATATATATATATAATGTCTATTAAAAAAAATCAAAATGGAATAAAATCCTTTTATATAAATTATTAACAAAAAACTAAATGAGCAGCCTCAACTTTTTTTATCTTATGTCTCTAACTGCTACGAAAACTACAAACTAAATATTAATATATGTATGTACATATAACCTAATCTGAATACATATAGAATAACCCATACAAGTTTTTACACAATATAAAAGAATCTGTTGTTGCTATCCCAACAAGAAACTTCCTTTTGCAATGACGATATTTCACAAAATTTAATCTCAGACCTTACCCAGCCAGCATTTCGTAAATTAGCACTCCCAGCGCCCACCAATCCACGCCCTTGTTATGTCCCTTTCCTTCCACAACCTCTGGAGCCAAATATTCCGGGGTGCCACACAATGTCCATGTTCTGTACACAGTTAATAATTGTTACTTGTGAAAAACTGCGTAAAACACTGTTGTAGAAGCGTGAGTCACTATTATCAAGAGTACATAATAGGGACTGCTAGACCCCTGTTATGTACTCTTGCTATTATGTATATACTTTTGGTTTAACTAAACTCTACCCGCTTTAAACAGTCACTTTTAAGTTTTGAACAGTTTAGGTAAATGACTCTGTCGTCTAATAAATCATTTCCTCCGATGCAGTGTACTTTGTTTTTAAGCAGTCACGTTTTCAATTAATGTATTGCTTTAAATGCAAGTCAATTTGTTGTAAGCTTGAACATTCTAAAGTTAGCATTTTATTTTTTCGTTATCTGAATAATATTAACAGCTAATGTTATTCTAGATTGCTTGTTAGTAGTAGGACTTCATTATGACTTCATGTTATACGTAATCAGTATTACCGCTTCCAATGCAACACATATATGTACATACATTTTTAAGCCTCATACCATATTGCAGTTTTAAATATTACAATTAGCTAATCACAGGTTAAGCCTACCGTTCGTCTAATTTCTTCGCAAATCCGAAATCGATTAATTTCAAATGACCATCAGCGTCCAATAACACATTCTCCGGCTTCAAATCTCGATACACAATGCCAAGTTTATGGAGATACTGCAGTGCCGTCACAATTTCAGCGGCGTAAAATTTACCAGTGTTAGCCGAAAAACAGTTGCAAGCACGAAGATAAGAAAACAGCTCCCCGCCTGGAATATAGTCGAACAGCATGTACAGAAATTTCGAATCGTGATAGGCCCAGTGACTGAAAAACATAAACATCAAAAACAATAAAAAAGCAGCTATGAGTTGTTGTCAAAAATTTCGATATCTCTCTTGGTAACTGTTAGTAAGTATAATTATTGGCTGTTGTTTACAATTGTAATATAAAAGGTATATATTTTGATAAACAAAACCTCAGCCGAACGCACAATAATTCAAAGGTAATTAAGTAAATTTGGAATGTAACAGTATACATATGAATACTTAGACTTTATTGTCAATGTCAAACTGATTCATAACGGCAACAACATAATTAATACGTCGTTTTGCATACGTAGGTACAGTTTGACCATGAATACGTACAGTTTGACAATGAAAGGATGACTGATCATTGCCATGACAGTTTTCTCCGAGTGAACGTGATCCACCTGTCGCTGCTGAACAATCGAGCGAATGGGCATCTGCTTGAGGGCGTAATACTGCAGGGATTCCTTCTGTCTCACCAAAATCACTCGACCAAACGTACCCGTACCTGCAAGTAGACAATAAGACCTACTAGACTTGATGATGAGTTTAAAAGTACAGTGCGCTGAACACGTCTTTAATAGGCTTTACTTTACATAGGTCATTTCAAAGTATGGCTATCTACTAAAAGTAACAGCACAGTTTTGTTTCACACTCAAAGAGCTCAAGGTCTAAAATCCAATTTACTTAGAGGTTGCCATTGCTTAGAAAGAAAACGCCAGAGACAATAGCTAATATGAAACCGGGACTAAAAAAACCAAGAATAAAAACAAAAACTTACCAATCGTGCAAACCCGTTCCAGCTGATCCACACTCGGTCTGTCCACTTCGATATCATCAAAGGAAATTCGAATGGTTTGTTCGCTGACCGATGCTTCACCCATCTTCAACTTCAGATTACAACTATCCGCCAGCTCTGACGTTTCTGATGACGGTTTTCTGGAATTGTTTGGAGCTAAGAGGAAATCTTGACCACTCAGAATTTCGCGCTTGAGTCCTCGTTTCTGCGGATTTCCAGATCGAGTGGACATTTTCACTTCCAGAGGCTCGCTGCTGCTATCGTTTTCCTCATCTCCACTCAAAGCAGCAGTGTACGACCAAATCGGTTCGGGCAACATACAAGTCGGATTACTGTAGTCCTCTTGTAGTTTGTGACCAGCATTGTCGCTCTCATCAGTTATTATTATGCGTAAAGGCGAATCCATTAGTAGAGACATAACTAGGCTGAAGTGTAGATTAAATATTGTTCTATAGCATTCTATGGAGTATGTTTTGATACCAATGATTCAGATTAAGTATCTGCAAAACTGCACAGAATATGTCACTAGACAATACACTATGGCAGAAAAGTATTTTATTGGTCAAGAATCTGGTATTAACTGGTAATGAACAGAGATTAAAAAGCATTCTCCTTATTACTAGTTGAAGTATTAAGCTACTTATGAGTTACAAAATTTCACTCAATACTTATTAATTATGTTATTTAATTAATTTGATTGACAACTATAGTACATTATGTTGTTGGCTAAGTCTGAATTTTTTATTCAGGATGACAGAGGGTCATGAGTAGAGATATAAAAGTGGACTAATAAATAAAGCACAAATATTAAAAATGTGAGTGGAACTTTTTTCTCTATTCTTGAATCCTCCTGAGACAACCAGTTTTATCTGGTAGAAATTCTAACACAGCTTTTACCATTCCGCACTTTTTTCAAACTCTAGAGTTTTAATAACTTTATTGTCATGGCAAAGCTAAAACTAAAACGATTTAATATGCCTAAAAATAGAACCATTTCTAGACCACGAAAATTAAATGCCCGGAAACGTTGAAAAAAACCAGACAAAGCCAGATTACGAACCATTCGTAGGTAACATTTGTAAACAAATTTCCTACTTATTTTCGTAGACAGAGAAATAAAATACGAGTATGGCTAGGGCGCAAGGATTTTATTTGGCCAAACATTAATTTAGAGTCTAGTCAAAAACAGATCAAGCCAAATTCAGCTGTGCTTAGCAAATTTTGGAAAGAAAATATGGATGCAAACAAAGGTTATCTAAAACATAGACCAGAGAAAATTAATGAATATGTATAAACCTGCGTCAATGACTGATTTTTATAACCCGAGTAATAGAAAAGCCCATTTTGATTTATTCACAGTAGAAAACATGTTTTTGAAGTAAAAGCTTCAAGAGTTGCAGACTATTTTCTTTGCAGACTTTAACGCAGTAAAATTACAAGTTTTAAATGAAATTTAGCCAACTTTTTCAGTGCTTCAAAACCACATTTTCACAAACGTCAGGCGGTCGTCTTAAAGTTGTTTTAATGAAGTGCGTTTGCGTCTTTCTTTTCAATTACGAAAAACAAAGACGTTTAGTCTTTTGCAAAAGAGACAGATCAACGTCGACTCTCTAAGAGTTAAACTTGAATTGATGCTAAAAAGGGTAGTTGAAATTAAATTACTGATGCAAGCCTCGTAAAAACCTAACATATTAATTAAAGCTTGCCACTCTATATTAATGGGAAGTTTGATTTAACAGGGAAGTCGTGTTTATGTCATGTCATTAATTACAGGTGCCTATGACGGGTCTAAATATAGAAAGCTGTCTATATTTAGGTGGATAAATGTCATAACTAACGACAACCAATTCTGATAAAAACTTACATAGAAGCATGACATTAGATTTATTGAGAGTCTAAAACGTTGGTTTCCTGTATTGCTTGATAAAAAATCAATTGATAAAAATAAAAAATTCACGGCACTATCAGGCAAAGAATGTAACCGTAAAGGGCTGGGTTCACAAAAGGTGCTTCATTTAAACCCAGTCTATGTCGAACGCGTGATTGTATGAAATACACATAGAATGTTTCATCACTATATATGTTCGGTTGCATTCAAAAAGAACGCTTTACCGAACCTAAAGTTGACCATCTTTTGTGAATCGCGGCCAATGCGTCAATTTGTTTTTCATACTCGTACACGTTCAGATTTGAGAGCACACTTATATCTATCAGTACAGCGCGTTTTATCAGTTTCCAAGAAAGCCAACTTTTCCTGGATTAAAAAAGTCCAGTTGTGTTTTTCTTGTCATAGGCTAGCTCACGCACTGATCTGACGCGTAGATTACAAAACAAAGTGTCTGTTTGGGAATTATTACATACATATCCGCTATGTAGTCGGCCAAACAGCTTCTGTGAGTTGAAGGTATAATGTGGAACTACTACAAGATCCAGTAACGAGTTTGTAACCATTTATAAATGATCACTAGCTTGGCTCAAGTTTAAAAAAGAAGTGTACAGAACCAAACACTGCATTTCCTATAAAAGTCAATCAAGATTGATTTTCATATATATATATATATATATATTATATATATATATATATAATATATATATATATATATATATATATATATATATATATATATATATATATATATATATATATATATATATATATATATATATATATATAATATTTGCGGGATGCAGAATGCACTCTAAAATTGAAATGAGTTAGTATCGATTAATACTGCCAGGGAACAGTAACAGATCCCGAGAACCGACCTTAATAATATTTTCTGTGGTCTATTCAAGTGCAATGTGACGCATTTTGTATTCTTTAGAATAATATCAGAATGTTATGCACTTCATCACTAGTAATCCTAAATAATATTAAACTTCTAGTCGCAAAACGTACTTCTATGAATGTTGATACCTGAAAAATCACTCTCCTATTGTGTTACTAGTGCTCTTTGCAATTGGTTTAGTGAATTAATTAACATTAACTAATTAATTAAATCATATACTTAAAAAATTTTCGAACATAAAAAACAAGTTTTTGAATTGAAGCTCGTATTATACATATGTACATACCTAGCTATAGCCGCATCAGCACTTGTTAGGCTATACATGAACTTGGTATGCTGATTGAAAGCAAGCATCCAATTCAGCAACTCAGTATATAAACTGTAAAACCACTTAGAGCAATGCCACTTGCTGGCTTCGGTTATCATGTAATTAGTACGCAACAACTATTATAAATAAAGATAACAACTGATGCAAGAAACGCCGTATAATCTTTTATACACAAATTGATTTCAGTTTGTCTACCAAAGAAGTAACAATTAACTAAATTGACACAAGTTTCTAGTAATTTTGCATGACGTTAAATCCTCCCTTCAACTACAGTTTCCACTTAATAGCTAGACTTTGATAAAAATATTATTCTCGAACGCTAGCCTTAGATGCAGCTCAAAGCAAGGCATTATTGTGTCTTGGTCGCTTAAATTTTATTTTAAAAATAAATGCACATTAACAGAACAAAACTTTCGGGAAACTCAAGAAATAAAGTTGTCAATTAAAGGCGAATCTATTTATATTTCAGTCATTACGTGCAACAGTGACAGTTTATCCCTATTAACAGAATTTGGCAAGTGAAATTCACTAAACCAGTGAATCGTAAACAGTGAAATTCATTTCAAAAACAACAGCAAATGATTTTAATGTGATCAGTTACAAAAAGAAAAATACTTTTAAAAATAAACATCCGTTTTTTGTTGCCAGAAATTAATTTGCGCTCTAAATGTGAGATTAAAGTGAAATCGAATGACTTTATTAAAACTGCAATATATCAGATAAGATTTCTTCAAGGATGTGGTTCTCACAACTATTGGTTTATTTCTATTGACATGAAAACGCTGGCATGACAAATACTAGAATCTCATTAAACAATACGACCATTAGGGATCAACCAATCAAAAAACTTTGCGGTTCTTGCTTAGAAAAGTTTTAGGTTAATCACTCGATCGGCAAATACATGATCTTGTTTAGGTATTTTATTTCAAATCGTTTTCGCGCTAGTGTACTTTCAACTGTTGCACAGCGCAGAACACATAGGGCCTGATCCAAAATTGGATTTAACGGATTAGATTTAAATTAATTTTGCTAATAGCGCACCACACTGAAATTTTGCCCCACATGGCTCATATACAGTACCTCGGTGTTTGCCAAGTTTCAATAAATTACGTTTAACTGACGCTGCGTCATTGACGAAATAACGTGAAATCTAATCAGATAATTCAACTTTGGATAAGACCCATAGTAAATCTGCGTAACATCTTCAAAAATAATTATCATTAAAATAGAATAGAATTAACATTTACATTGTCTATTTACATTGTCTAGACAAGTCAAGTAAAGCAGGTAGTCTGTAAATCTGCATTCTCCAACACAAGCTAGATTCGATTGACATGGCAAACTGTTCATTAAATAAAACATTTTACGCGGAGAAAAATTGCCTTAAACACATGTTGCTATAGTTTATAACCATATATGTTGCATCAGCTAAAAGTAAGGCAAACTAACGAAGAGAAATCTACCTTCCTAATGATGTTAAACAAATGAAGTGATGGTAAATCATGTGAATTTGGGTAATTTTAAGTTATTGACAATGGTACCAATCAAAACATGCAAGCCAAATTTCAGCAGATTAAACAATGAGGCTAACATTTGGCCAAACAGCTGTTGCAGAAAAATGAAGCATATAAAACCAGCAACCATTTTGAAAGCTGTTAACGTTTTACCGATTGACTAAAAAATAACTCGTTTAGACCAGTATAACTAATTACTTTTACAGGCGGTTGAAAATGAGAACATGTTTGACAATAAGACGAAACTGGTAAAAAGCCGGGCTTTTCAGCTAAAAAATATCTCTCCTAGACCTGAAGCCACAGCTAATGCTACCATAAGGATCGTTTGTCAAATCACTTCTAAATTCAGTCTGACTTTCTGCCTTGCAACGCCTGAAACCCTATTGACTGAAAAACGTCCACAGCTTACAAAAAAACCAGTTATTTTGGGTAAACTTTCAGGCCCTTGAGTGTCTGCCTTGCGCGGGCATTTTTAGAAGCCTAGTAAAAAGAAACGTGTTTGCTTGGCCTTTTTGGCCAAACAAACTTAACCACTGGTAATTTTATAGCTGTCCCACTCCAAGGTGGCAGAATAAAACAGGATTTAAGCGAGACTTGCTCTTGTAAATCTGAGCATATGAACCTGAGCAGAAGCTTACTTCTTCATTGCGCGACAGCCTCAGCGGACGTGCGTACCAGACTCAATTGATTGTAAATCAATAAAATAATTTTAGTTGACGTGGTCTGGGGCTGCAAAATGTAAGGACAAAACAGAAAGGCTGGCTCCAAGGCACTACACAGGTCAAAAAAACAATATTCTCCAATTTTACTTATTTTAAGAAGATTTCATTCGAAGACACTAGGATTATACAAACAGACATTAGGGGTCCAATTGAAAGGGCTGACGATCATGCGAAAATCGAGCAATCGCAAACTAATGTAAACATTGGCTGTTTTGAAGATTTAAAACATTTTTGTCGAGCAAATGAAAGTCGAACAATTGAAAGTCGAGCGAATGAAAGTATGCCCTGTGCCCTGTGCGGGTGTTCGATTATTATTGCTCCTTTACCTAATTCTTCTCTAACTGTTATTCAGCCCAACCCAATCGGCCTGTTGGTGTAACCTGTGTTTATTTTATTAAATTGCTAAATTCTACGCTTGGCTCGCGTCCGTTTTGGGAAGTTTTGGCCTAGACGCAATGCCATCCACCTGCGTTTCGTGTGATTTGTATACAGTCCTGCCGCTGCTCACTATCCCCCGCATATCGGGAGGCCCATTCGGGCTATAGTGCGGAATTCATTGTGTGTGCTGCGCCTACTGCGCCTTGCCCTGTAGATTAGGTAAGCCCCATTTCCCGTCGGTGTCCGGCCCGTACGGAAGACCCCGTTCATCATACCTGGAAGCCGCCTGGCGGTGTGGTTAGGCTGAAAAGAGATGGAACGACTCTCCTCAAGGCTGATACCTACCGTTCCCGCTTGGGCCATTCGTAGGAGCGGCAACGAGCTGCCTTACACAAGGATATTTAAAATGTCGCTCCTGAAGCAGGACTTTTTTAAAAACTGGGCTAGATTGTAATATACAATGGTGTAGTACTGTTAAATTATGCTTTTAGTTGCATTACGTACTTGTGTAATAAAATATTGATAACGAGCTTCCTGATTGATCCGATTTTGGTTGAGTTTTGGTTTGAGTTGCAAGAAGTGAGCTACTGGTAGGAATTGAGTACGTAGTTTAGTATTTGGCCAGGCGCAAAATGAGGCCACACACTCGACGAAATTTCCGTTTGTCCTAATTATTTCAAAATTCCGATTCCCCCCTATCCGTGAAAGGCCGCCTAATTCAGTTATTTGTCTTTATGATAACTTCAAGTCCCCCTTGAAGTGTAGTACTAAAGCAAGAATTGAAGTATCACTGAAGTACAAAGTGATACGTAATAATGTCCTTAATCATTATCCGCTCCTTTTCCTTTTTGCTCCTTGTGAATAATTGAAGCCGGTTTTGTCGTATGTAGGTATAGTTTGCTCGTTTGTCCCTATTAATTGTCCTTATTTATTTTGCCCGTGTTGTCTGAGGGTCGATAATATTAATCAACAATTAAGGAAAGTTTTGTAATCCCTGAGAGTATTGAGTAAGCTCAGCAAATGCTTACAAACAATATCTGAGCTAAGTCAAAATATTAGCCGAGATATTGGTCAGCTGTCAAAAACAAAGTAATTGGTGAAGTTTGTCTAATTAAGTAGAGTAGGGTAGAGTACATAGAGTAAGGAAGTAGTTAAGTAAAAGTTTAGTTTTGTCAAACGTGAAGTAAACGCAATTGTAGAGTATGAAGTAGAGAATGTGTGTGAAATTGAAAGTTATTCGGAACAAGTAAGGGTTGTAGCATGGCTGCGAGTGCACTCAGATATTTGTATGCACGATGCGCTGGAAAGCTCCGAGTGCAAAGCACGAGTGCGCGCAGCGCACGAGTGCTTTGCACGAGGGCTTTCCGAGCAGATTTGCATACTAATATCTGAGTGTCAGTGCTAGCCATGCTACAACAGACTTGTCACATGGCCTTAACACAGGTGAAAAACAAAATATATTGGTAGCGGTAGGATTCGAACCCCCGCACAACTGACTTCTAGTTTCAAAGTCAGCGCCTTAGACCACTCGGCTACGCTACCTGGGATGGGAAATGTTTAAATGACAACATTATTGAGTTAGAGAGTTAGCGTCAGGTTGGACATACCAGTCTGACTTCTAGATTACCGCAATACTCAACACAACAGTAAGAATAACAAATAAAGTTAATAAAAAACACCAGTGTTTTCCGGGCTCTCAAACCGACTGTACCACCAACGCTCACACGCCGCGCGCAGTTGTGTCTCTACACATGTGTAATAAAACAGGGTTAACGAGCCCCCTGATTGATACAGGTTTTGATCAAGTTTGGTTGTAGCTGCAAGAAGTGAGCTACTGGTCGATTTGAGTACGTAGTTTAGCGATCAGACGTGGCGCAGAATGAGGCCACACTCTCAGGCGGATTCCCCGTTTTGCTTATTTCTCTAAACCCCAATTCTCCCCCCTATGTCCGTACGAGAGCGCCTGATTCAGTTAATCGTCAGTTATTGAAGTCCTAAGTTCCCCCCCTGAAGTGTATTACGAATATAATATAGAAGGAAGTAGAAATAATACGTAATAATGTCCTAAACCAGTATCCACTACCAATAATAAGGGTCGTCCGTAATTAGTGAGTAATTACCGAGATTTAAGCAATGATTTGTAAGCCCCCCTGAGAATGTAGAAGCTAGCCGGATAGTTGTTTGTAAACAATATCTGGGCTAAGCCAAAATATTAGCCCAGATATTGGCGAGCTAGCTGGAAGTTGAAAAAGCAGTAATTAACGGATTTTGTCGAGTTATAAATCTGTAATTAGTTGGTTTTATGCGTCATGAAATATACGGAATGTTAGATTAATGTAAGGCGACTCGTTGCCGCACCTACGAATGGCCCAAGCAGGAACAGAGGGTACCGGCTATCTAGGGAAGAGTCATCCCTCGCCCGTAGCCTCGACCACTCCGCCGGCAGGGCTTCCAGGTATGATGAGCGGGGTCTTCCGTACGGGCCGGGGTTGCCGGACACCGACGGGAAATGGGGCTTACTTAACTACAGGGCAAGGCGCAGTAGGCGCAGCACACAGAATAGACTCGGCCCACTAAGCCTGAATGGGCTTTCCTGGGCTAGGTAGCAGATGGAGGGCTGATCACGGCGCATACGGAACGTAGAGGGGTGGCAGGGCCTCTCTAGGCCGATACTGCCTGGGGACACACAAGTAACTATCGAGACGGCAGGGCTCTACGCCAAAACTGCCCAGAAGCGAACACGAACGAACCCGATAAAAGAATACATTTAATGAAAGAACACATGGGAGGCCATTTAGGCAGAAACCAGGTAAGTATAATAATAGCGAGAACGAGACAATGACACAGCCACACAGGCTAATAACAGAGCGCAGACTGACTAGTTATTCAACAAGCATCTGTATATTACACATAACCGAGCGTACACACACAGCAGAGCGCAAGTACGTACATAACGATTAAATATGATGAGCGTGAATTCACAATATTAAAATGTTGAAAAGGTAAGTGAAGTGTGAATAGGGAGTAAGGGAGGGTCTCCCAAGTGAAGCCTTACAGATCTTCCCCTCCTCACTTAATTATGCTCCTGCACAATTAGGCAAGAAGCGAGAAAACCGTAAGCCGACACAGGTGGGGTGGTGGGAGTAGGAGTTGGGTGAAATTTGAGAGAATTTAGGTAGAATTTTTACCCCGGGAGGGTTCTTCCCCTCCTCACTTATGAATTTGCCCACACAATTTATACCCAAGAATATACCACTACATAATATATTACTACAAAACATACAAAATACACAATACACACAGTCACTAGACAAATCATTGAGTTATCCATGAGGTTCGTTAGTCCCAGAATAAGCAAGGTGAGTTGGACGAATTTCGGCGAATATACAAGGCAATGATTAGTGTACATAGTATCACGAGCATGACGAAAAAGTTCCACAATATGGCGAGTAAAGTTCGAACAAATCACACAAGGCAAGGTACAGTTAGTATACAGTCTGTACAAGGCTCACAGTTCGTACGGTTAATACAGTCTATACAGTTCACAGTTCACAGTTCGCAATTGGCAATCCTCAGGCCGAGGTGCGTAGGGGGGTAAGGTTGTCGCTATAAGCGCCGCAACGAAAGGCAGGGGGGTTGACGATTCACCAATTGAGCAATGTTACGCCCCGTAGACAGTTTGGGATTTGAGCATTTATCACATAGTTCGCGGTTCGAAAGTAGAGCGATAGCGCCAGAAGTAGGTATTGGAAGTATGGCGCGGCAGCAGAGGTAGAAGGCTGCGGTTGAGCACTGAGGATTGAGCAAGATCGCCGGTCCAACATTGAGTGGCCTCCCTTTGGGCGTGACACGTCTGGCATGCGTCTAATGGTGCCTCATTGGCTCCCACTGGCGCCGCCATCGATGCACTGCACCATAGGCTATTGTGGCATGGGCGTAGGCACAAGTTATACATACAGTTTACGCACTACCAAAAATCACAAATACACCAGTTCAATAACACAAATTATAGCACGCAAATACGACAACGACAATTAAAGCACTCACAGGGCAAAACAAAGCAAATTATCACACATTACTACAAGTTACCAATACCAAAATAAAGCACATATTAAAGCACACATACAAGGCATCACTACCAAAAATACCAGTGTTACGAGTAAGAGCACGATATGAATGACATAGTGTTAAGGCAAACATTACATACACAACCGACAATGGACAAAATGAAAAAAAAAATGAAAAATATTTTTGGGCTTTATATGATTATAGTATGTTTTTTGTGTTTTAGATTATATGCTTTTTTTTGAAAAAGAGAAGAAATATGAAAAATGCAAAAAGTGACTGACAAGAATGACAAAAATATACCCGAACAATATTATGCATTATATGACAGTTACAAAAATAAAATTTTATTTACATTGTTGATTTTCATTGTCTTTTTGGCGTAGATAGTTGGCAAGTTAGCGTCTCTTCGCGTAATAAGTGACAGTTCGCTGGCTACGACCTAGCGACTGGGCGGCTTGTGTTCGAGCACGAGTCGAACGAGTAGATCGAGTAACGCGGGCAGCGTGCGCCGAACGAGTGACGATCGCGTTGGTCACTTCACGCTGTTGCTCCGCGGGCATGTCACTGTAGGGCACGTATGCGGGTCCCGTGTTGACGATAGGGCCTGTGACCCTTTGGAGACCTGGGTCATTCGCCTCGGGGCGTTCCAGGCGTGGGACCTCGATACGGAAGGGAGTGGTTTGTTGAGCAGATGCCGCTACGCCTTCCGGTCGTATGGTGGGCGTATCCATCCGTGGCGGATATTGCTCACGCTCCTCAACCTCCACGTCGAACAGTTGTTCGATAATCAGCTGAGGCAGTGAGGCGGGTTCCGTTTCCATAGGCCGTTCCTCTTGTTGTTGCTGAGGCGCTCGATAGAGTCCTCGAAGAGTCGAGCTGATTCGTTGGTGATGTTGCTCTGGTCCGTGGTCACATGGGTCGTGACGTTATGGCTCTTATCGAGCTGATCGTTCTGGCGTTCGTGCATAAGTTGGTTTTGACAGTAGTCGGCGTCGAGCTTTGATCAGGAGCTCTATCCTTTCCTGTCTTTCCCGTTCGTGCTGGTTTCATGCAGGGCGGTCAGCTCATTTACCAATTGTTGCAGCACCTGTTCCATTGACTCAGCTTGAGCACAAGAGCTAGGTTGGTTCGGATTAGGTCGATATTCATGGTGTCTCGTGACCCCGTTAGTCTCTTCCACCTCCTGTTCCATGCCTGCCGTTCTTCGGTCTCCCGTCGCTTTCGAATCCATGGTGTCTTCTCCCGATGATAGTTCGACCTCTTCTTCCACTTCCCAGGAATTTTGGGATCCTGTCTTCTCCACTGTTTGAGTCTTCTCGCTGTGGTGTAGCTTTGGCAACTGCTCTATCCTCTGCCTCTTGGCCGAGGTGGGCAGCGCCGCGGCCGCAATCCCACCAGCGTTCGTTTCTGCCACTTCTGGGCTTCTGAGATTTGGATCCGACCGCGTCAATGATGTCTTCGACGTCGACGGCTGGTCCGGTTCAAGAGGGGGTCCACTGCGCTCATTTCCGGGGATGGAGGAGCGTCCACAGTTGGCGGGGTCTGGAAATTGATGATGCCCTCAATCTCCTTTGGTTTCAGAGCCCTGGATGGTGCTGGTTTCTTCCGCATTGGCCTCGTCTTCCAATCGTCCCGCTTAAGCAATAAATGAGCAATTGTTCCAATTACTCCAGTCGGAGAGCCGCAAGATTTGAACGAGTGATCAGATGGCAAGTATAATCACTAATAATGTTCCACTCGTAGAACATCCTTCGCCGATCTGCAATACAAAATTATAGCACTCGTTACATACAAGCAACAATCCACTCTCCTATCTAAGGTAAATATAAAACTTCGCAGCTTATCACTCAAGTAGGCATGGTTGACTAAGGCTTCGTAACGACCACTGCTGAATAGGCAGGCTATCTAGTAAGATAAAGACCCCTTATTTTGGACGATTAAACTATCCCCATAGTTGAAGTTTGTGTGGACCACTGATAGGTTGTTGATCTTGAACCAAGGTATCCTCGAAGAGTTGTAGTCGGAAGGCCACAAATTGCGGTGAATTGCGGGGAGAAATTTTTTTACTGGACATTATTCGGCACAGCAGGTAGGCACACAGGAAGCAGCATAGTTGTTGATCCACATGATACAAAATACACATCCACACGATACAAAATACACATACAAAATATATACATGGCAAAGGCAAAACACATCAAAGTACAGGGCACAGGCATTGGGGTAGGGATTCAACCAAGTTCAGTACTTTGTGCGATGTCTCGTGACCTCGCGTATAATACCTGACAAGGTAACCCCTAATTTTCCTCGATCTGACTGAAGTCACTCGGAATCCGCAGACTCCCAGTTCGGGTCCGCACCACTACGGATGGGCTGATTCGTCTGTTGTTCTGTGCTGGCTCCGTCTTCTTTCTCGTCTTCCGTATTTGGCTGGCAGGAGCAGGCAGAATGTCCTCCGTAATTGCACTTGCGATTAGGTTTTACTTCAACATGTACCCAGTCGCATGTGTTTGGAGCAATCCAAACTGAGTCACAAACAGTGACCTCCGTTACAGCCAGGTTCATCCGCCCGATGTACTTTAGGATGGCGTCTATGTGGGCGGGGCTCATCAGCTCACGGTGTCCAAATGGGCCGGAGATACTATGGGTGCCCGGGTGAATGGACCAGTGAAATTGGGCTAGAAAGTCCACACCGATCAACAAGTCATAAGGACTGTGCGGTGAGACGTTGAATGCTGCGTCCAGGTGCGTCCGGCAAACTGGAGCGGCAGGTCCACTGATCCCTCGAAGATCACCATTTCCCCGTTGGCTACCTTTGCCGTTGGTATTGTCGGCAGATTCAACTTCAAGTCCGGGTGTTTGTCCTTCAGCATGTTGAAGAACTTCTGGGAGCAGATGGACATTGTGGCTCCCGTGTCCACCAATCCAAATAGAGAGCAGCCCTTGACGTGGACGTTGACCAGGGGCACTGATGACGGGATCACCTTCGACTTCTCCCCCATGTAGAAGTTCCCGTTATTAACGAACTGGCAGATGTAGTTCGCGGAGACTGGGGTGACGGGAAAGGCATTTGGCGGAAGGTTACTAGGTGGTTGGTCCACCTTCTTGTCCTCCGTCTCCGTCTGGTTTCCTTTCGACACTATCTGGCGGGGATTGAACAATGCATCGTCTTCGGTGTCGGTTCGGCCTGAGGAGTCCGAAAACTCTGGAATTCGCTGAGGCTTCCGCCGGGGCTTCGTCTCCTTCTTCTGGGTGGAGTCGGCAGCGGAAGCTTGGCTTCCCTCAGTGGGTGGATTGACCCGGATCTTGATCCGCTGAGGTAGGGGTTCTTCTTTTAGGTTTCCCTCCTCACTTTTGTTGTTGTTGGCCGGCTCCGTCCTCTTTTGGGTTTCCTCTGCCAGGGCTGGCATGAGGTTGGCTTCCACTCCCACGTGTCTCACATTTGGGCCAGGGTTCTGGAATCGGACATACTTGCCATTTCCTTTTTCAAAAGCCAGGGCTTCCGGATCACACATGTAGTTGAAGCGACGTTGATTAATTTCCTGCATCCGCGCCTCATACTGTAGAAAGGCCGCCTTCAGTTCCGGTACGGGCACTTCCGCCACGTAAAGTTGGTTTTCCCAAGTCAAGACATTGACTGGGATCAGTTCCGTTGTTAGGCTCATGTGCCCATATTTGACCTCAAAATCATCGTAGTAAGCCTTCCTGCTTTCTAGGTCTGGGTCAACTTCATGTTGGACTGAGCCAGTCTGTTGCTGTTCAGGCCCAGGGTAATTGTTGGAGTGTCCTTGTCCCTGACAATTCCTGAAACTTCTGTTGCTGTTCCGAGTTCGTTCTCGCCCTCGTCGGTTCCCTCTGGGTGTCCTTGATAATTGGTCCCAGCTTGGATCTAAGTTCCCTTCCTGGTAGGCTTGTTTCTGATAGTAAGCCGTTTCGTCCTCCCACTGTGGTTGGGGCTGGTGTCGCTGGTTAGCAAATTTGTTCCCGAATTGTTGTTGGGAATATTCCTTCGAGTGGTTGGGGCTAGACGAGCTCACTCCCATTTGTGGGTGATCTGGGCTGTGATCTTCCTCGAAGTCGCCGACCATCATGTAGGCCACATTGCTAGGGCCATTTCCGGACCGTGGAGAGTCAGAGCTTCTCCCTTGGCTGGGGTTCCGTGACTGAGTTCGGTTGCTCGGAACGGGACGGCTAGGGGGTGTGTTGCGTGGCTCAGGTCCACGGGTATGGTGAGGGGGTGTGGTTGGGTAACTCCCTCTTCCCCGTCCATTTCCGGTCTCAAACTGTCCTTCGCGTGGAGTGTGAGTTCCACGCTCCACTCCGTTTCCATGACTCTGGAAGGATCCTCGTTCTCTGGGTGGAGTAGCTGACTGTGGAGGCGTGGCACACTGCCGGGCCAAGTGTCCTTTTCCTCCGCAGCGGTCGCATTCTGTGTTCGGGTTCACCAAGCCGGGTTGGAACGTGGGCGGCTGATACTGTGGGCTCGGCGAGTCCTGGTAGGTCTGGTCTCGTGCTGTGCGTTTTGCTGGTTATGCATCATTGCATGAACTTGCATCTCGCGCATATGCAACAGTTCCTCCCGAAAAGAGTTCATGAGGGACCGCATCTCCTCCGCATCTTGTTTCAGTTGGTCAGCCGTTGCAGTGTTAGGCTGCTGTGTCGTTGTTGTTGGAGCTGGGGTAGGCTTGGCCGCTTCTTCTAGGATGGCTTGCAGAATTTGTTGTTGTTCGTCATCCACCGTCGCTTCTTCCTTGGCTCTTCGTAGCACTCCAGCTATATGGGACAGCAGGGCCGTCGGAGATTTGGCCAGAATTTCCTGTTCCGCTTCCATTTTGGACAGGTTCTCCACCAGATGTCGCAGGGACTCCCGGTTCTTGGGCCAGCTTTCCACTTGGGGTAGGAAAGGCAGGGCTACAGCTCGTAGACTATCCCTCAGACCGGATTTTAGTCGGAACATGATCTTCTCAGCTCGCTGGTCATCGGTCATTGATTCTCCAGGGAAGGCTCTGGACAAGAGTGTTTCCAGCTCTGAGGCATATTCAGCCACTGTCTCGTCCACATGCTGCGATCTCAAGTAGAACTGTTGCGCCAGCGACTCTTGCTGCTCAGGCCGCGGTTCATACAAGAGACGCAGTCTGCTCTTTAGTCCATCGTAGGTGAGTGGCATGTTGGCCTGCAGGGCCATTTTGGCCACGATGGTCTTGTCCAAACAGGAGATCAAGGCTGGGCGCCAACAGTCGGGTGAGATTGAGTTGGCTTGGGCCACTGCTTCAAAGATGATGATCCAATCTGACCACTTAGTGGCCCCCTTCTTGTTCCCCTGGAATGGCTCAATATTGCGGAAATGGAGGAGTAGTTTCTCCGTCCGTTTCCAGCTGCGGCAGCTGCTGCCAGTTGGCTGATGTAGGGCTGAAC
>JASANF010014353.1:0-10198 GCA_030248245.1 Trissonchulus sp. WLG1_4 | reverse complement strand
AGTCAACCTAAATTTATACTGAATTCACTTATAACCTAAATTAAAACCAAAATTAACAATTTCACAGCTAGCTATGTCCTTTTTTTTCATTTCTACTGTTTTTCTTTTCAAATTTTAAATAATGCGGTTCATTGTGCTTTCTTTAACTTTGGCTCCTTGGCGGCGCGGTCACGTTTCACAAATTTTCGTGTCGCCCAACCTTACGGTAGGCAAAAGGGACCGAACCCAAAAGCCGTTGCCAATAGCCAAAACATAATGACTAGACTAGTTTTCACCAACCCAGCTATCCATTGTGTGAATATGTGGTGCGGTGGAAAGGCCGAGTTTTAATAAAGCTGACTTTGAAATATTGGTGTTTGGTTTGACCTGGGTGTGCTTTAAGTGGTGAAGCCTTGAATTTTGGAGGTACCGGCTGAACTGTCGTGAGCTGAACTTTGGATCAACGCCACGAGTGAGATAGTAAGTTAAAAGCCGGTGACATACGCACAGTTATCAACCATTACCTCTCTTTTCCAACTTTAAAAACTCATTACTATTACACATTATTATACACTGCCCTCTAATGTTGTATATGCAGTTTGTTAAACGGCAGAGCTCGCCGCGTAAAAATGTTGAACACCAATGAATACTGAGACAAAACAGGTGGCGTGATTACTTTCTGTAGTCTTGATGCTTGAAAGTTGCTCTTTTTGTGATGAAATTACATGTGTTGTTTTTTCTTTGTGTTCAATATTTTTTGGTCAGACTCTACTTTTCGAGATTTCACTCGTGAGATGAGCTTCTTCATGTGTTTTGTAACTACGGCTCCGTGTTTTGCCACATGAATGTGCCTAGTGCTTACTCTTGATGTATGTATGTTACGGGTAAATCAACCATGAAATATTGAGATCCTCCCTTTCCCTACTATTCCCTAGTCCCTACTATATACATAGCTCCTAACATAGCCCTCTGTATTCATAGGAAAGCAGAATTTTACCACATCCAATACCTGTTGTACCCTTTTTCCCATTTGTCAAAAGACAACCAAAATACGCCTACAGCAACGATGTAAATAAAATAATACTTTTCAGTTCAGAATCCATTAGATATTACGTTTCCGCTTGAGAAAAGCTGATTCATTCATTAAAGTAAAACTGAATTTTTCGCAGAAACTTGTTCCTTAAGTGGGAGTGGGAGCCGTAGCATCAAAACGACCTTTTCATTATTCTAGCCTGCGAAATATTTTTATAATAACCAGACAAATAAGAAAGTAAGCTTTCGTAAGCTAAAAATACTTGGAAAAATACTTGCCGTTTTGATGTGCAGGAAACAATGTAGGTAAGGGTCGTATGTATAAGATTTAACAATTTACCTGGCTAACATATTTGAGTTGAACTTTGTTCAAGAACTCTGTTCAATGACTAATTTCAAGCCAATCTAACTTTGAACATAAACACACATTTCAGTATGTTGCCGCATGTGTAAATTTTTTATTCAAACTAATTTAAATTTAATCAGTTAAGAACTTTGGAGAATTTACGGTTTTTCTGAGTAGCTCGTGGAATGTCGATTGTCGACAGCGGTTATTTATTAGTGTTTATTAATAACTATTTTTTAATTTTGCAATTAAGTAATAATAAAACAATCGTATTTCATTTTGTTTCAGTTTTGACTGTTCTACGATCTTAGGTAATTATAAAATTATTCAATAACATAAATATCGTGTTGCTCGTGAACAAGCTGGGGTCATTTTTCAGTTTATTAATACCTAACTAATTGATGCTGCAAAAAGTTATATATATACATATTTAACATTATTAAAACATCTCGTACTTTGTATCTTATTTTGTTTAATCTACGATCTTCAAATGTGAAATTATTCTACTAAATATCGTGTCTAATGTTTTGCTCCTCCCTATAGTAGGTATCTTGTATGTTTGACAAGTCAATGTTGCAAATTATAATCCTTAGCTTAAAGCTTGAAGCCTTGTTTTGCGAATTACGGGGCCGACTCATCTCAGAAGTGTCCCACCCCCAACATTCTTGGAAGGGTCACAATTCAATAAGACCTAGTAATTAAAATTTACGATACTCTGAATAGAAACCGAAGTAATGATCCGCCTCTTTAGAATGAGATTAAAATTAATAGGTTGCCTGCTTACAGTATAAAACTAACTATTTTTTTTCTGGCTTAAGGCTTGTAATTTCCGTATCCACCAACGTTTGTACGACTGAACAATGACTGTAGTCTGCCCCGGGCAAACCATTCAGCTCAAAAACAACCCGTATTATTAGGCATGCCACTACAGTATGATTGTTTCTGCTTGACTGTATTTTTTCGGGGTAAGATAGTGTGTTTCGTGATTTCGTAGATTTTTGTGCTCTTGCTATTTTCAGTTTTTATTATCTTGATATCTGCGGGGACTTCTACACAATGTACTGCTTAGGATTAGTCGTCCTCATACTTTTACTATTCATAAGTCATCCGTATGTCCGTACAGCCGGCAAACTTATGAAATAGTCACTCCACTAATTGTGTGCAGATCAGATTGTGGCGTGTTTTTACGTAGTTTTGCCGGCTGAACGGACATACGGCTGTAAAAAGCACGGACAGAAGTAGAACGCTAGAATTTTAGAATTCTCTCAGTCGTGTTGCACTCGATAATAGGGGGAGGTTTAATGCCCAATGAAAATGTTCTAGGTTACTTACCGTTAAAGTTCAGCCACTAGCAAATTTTCCGGGACGGGCCTGGGCAGAACTCTATTTTCATTACGTTCAAGCAACTTTCTTGCGTCAGTCGTAAAAGTCAGCTTCGGTGTCAGTCAGTCCGTATTAGGATTAAGCTCGATTCATACTTACAGCCGTATGTCCGTTCAGCCGACAAAACGACGAAATAATGACGTCACAGGCGCTGGCTGATCCACTGCACTAGGCTGCTAGGGACGTCATTCTGCAGGCTGAACGGACATACGGATGAAAGTATGAATCGAACCTTAGTCTCCAATAAGACATTTTTGCTGTAAACTATTGCTACTGTCAAATGTCAATCTCATTTCCATAATAACAGTGACATCCCGACAGTGACCTGAAGTAACTCTGTAACGAAAAGTAGCAGCAGGAAGATACTAGACCAAATGCAATGATTAACCAGATACTACAGATTATAGACAATCCCACTAATGCACTGGGACAGGTAATTTGCCACCACGCAGTCTCTTTTTAGCAACATAAAGTTTCAAGTGGGAGCATAACCACTCTCCTGTCACTGGACAAAGCCCAACTGGCTCCAAAGAGCGCTAATTAGTATAATTTGTTTGAACGGAGTCCGCATTCGGTTCACTGAATATATGTAATCAATATGACGTTTCAGATGTCTTGTTGAATATCAAAAAAGATCAACTAGCGTACCGATAGTGTTTGACAGATGATGCGGCAAATGTACAAATGTGTAGGTGAGGGAACTCGGTAGTTTTTAAAAGTTGGGTAATTTTCAAGCCTGTCAAAATCATTTATGTTGATCAGTAAGCTGCTACATAGTACCTACCTAGTGAAACCGCCCTTGTCCAAATTGCTTACTTTAGAAGTAGAGCGCAGTAGAACTACCTATGGCCCGGTGTCCAGTCCACTAGGACGAAACAAGAAACTAAGCAAAAGTGATATAAAAATAAAATGTGGAGCAGAAACAAGAATTAAACCCAACAATTTAGTCAACCAACAGCAAAAGCTTATTTTGACTTTCTTATTTTCTATTTCTGTAACGGAACCAAAAAGTAAAATTAGAAAATAAACTAAATATGACCTTGTTTTTTTATTTCTGCTTAGTGGGAACCGGGCCTAACTCAAAAGTCTTCAGAGTATATTTCAGTTATTAACTTAATACATACCTAACAAATCGTCGCAGCTATATAGAACTAAATTTTCCTTCTCCTTTTCGGAATCAGTATTTTTGATTAATTATTTCCAACAATTGAATTGTTAGAACGCTCACAAAACTTGCACTTTTACTTATAAAAGTTCTGCAAACATGAAAACTTGTGCCCATCCATGCCTGCTTTTAAACTAATAGTTGCTATTGTGTTAGGTATTATTCAAAAAATTGTTTTTCCTGTTAGGTCACCACAGCCCAACAGGTCTTTAATTTTGATTCTGGTATCTTTAACAATGTTCTAGCGTTAAAGTGTTTATGTGCGGAGTGTGTTTTACACATCTTCTATCTTAGATGTGCATCTGTCACACTAAAATGCCTTGTAGTTTCACTGTGTTGTTGAGATCGGGGCTATTGTTGAGAAGTAATTCGAAATGCAAAAGACTGCCAAAAAGTGATCAACTTAGAATCGAACCTATGACCTATGGTTGAGAATCTATCAAACTAACCACTCGACCACATAGATCACAGAGTCCCGAGACTTCACTAAAAGTAGGACAAAATATCCTAAGCAAATTGATAACAATATAATAATCAAGTTTCAAAAACAGTTATCATAACACGGCACATAAATCCTTATTTGCAAAATTATAGGACTTAGGATTGGAAAATTTTGTGAAAGGTTGGCCCAGGTTCACAGCGTTAAAATTCTCGTACCTAAAATATTCAACGACAACTAAACGATCTTCCTCTGTGGTCTCCGTGGCGCAGAGTACTAGCGCATAGGTTTCTTAACCAAAAGTTTGATGGATCGAGCCCAGCCGGAGACAACTTTTTTTTACATTTCACACAATATTCGCTAAGTCGATTTGCTGTTAACTAACTGCAGCAATAACTTATTTTACGTCTTGATCCTGTATCTATTGTGCACTTTGTACAAACTTTGTTAAAATAGCTAAAGAAGATGTTTTGTATGGAACATAAATCAAGTAGGTAAGTAAAATAATGCTGTAGCTGGTCCAACAGGTTTACGATAGCCTCTGGCCAATTGCTTAAAAATAAATGCTTGATGCTTACTGAATGCTTTTGCCGCAGATTGGGCTTGTTATTTACGATTTTGGCTATTTATTTTCTCCGTTAGTCAGAGAAGAGGAGTTACCACAAAACTCTTCTGTGTCAAGCTCTGATCTGACCTAGACAGTGTGACGTTTGCAGCGCTATAGTAGGTATAATTAACCTGCATTTATTGATAAGTCCATCTATGTCACTGTTACGTCATCTGTGTGAAGCTTGCGTAATCCATAACAGTGCTAGTCACTTTTATTTTTCTTCTCAAGGTGAAGTGCAGCGCTAACTGGAAAATAGTGGAGTTTTGCAAAAGTCTACCTACATATGTAGTTCAAGGAATTGATGGTGAATATGTATATTTAAAAATTGGGGATACAATCTGTTGAATCTATGTAGCTTTCTACAGGACTACAGTTAAGGCCTATTTACACGAGGGAGCATACGCGGGCGTATATGAGCCGGCGAGCGGGCATACAGTACTGTGCAAAAAAAGTACCCTGTTCGTCGGCGTACGATGAGCTTCGTCCGTCGCGAAAAGTGACCAAGTTTGGCCGGAAAGTGACGAACAAAAATTTGTCTTAAAAAGTACTCTCAAACATTTTCACTGTAAAAAAGTGAAAAACTGAAAAATTTTTTGTTCGTCACTTTTCGCAAAGCTTGGTCACTTTTCGCGAAGGATGAACCTCGTCGTACGCCTACAAACGGGGATCTTTTCTACACACACTTCCTTTCCTACTGTATTCTGTAAAATAATGCCCCAGGCAGTGTGAAAATTCTAATTATAGAATGCGCCCGCTCATGCCCGCGTACGCCATGGAGCAAATGCGCCCTCGTTGAGAAGTGAACAGACCGTTAGCAGTTAACAGCTCAGAGCCCTCTTTGCTATAGTGCTGGGACTTCCACAAACGTACACTGTTTCTGTTCAGACGCATAACATTACACAAACTTGGTTTTGCTTAGGCATGATTTTACTACATAAGTACGTTTTCATATGATTTACATATTATTACGAAATATTGCTTGCGTGGTCTTATGTAGCTCAGTTGAACTTTCAAACACTGCAGCAGTGCAGCACAGAAACTATATACCTATCTGTTTTGCTAAAATTGAGCCTAGACCTAGGTTTGAGAAAATATACGAAATTTGCTACCAATCTATTGTGTAATATGAAAGCGCAGTAAAACCATGGTTTAGTAAAACCAATTTTGTGAAATCCACCTATGTATTTTATAAGTTTGCATAAATTTTGAAAATATGAACCGGGTCAATGTAACTTACTCAACCTAGTTAGGTAATTATGTATTTGCAAATAAGTAGGTGCTATTTAAAATATCACAACAACGCGCCTACGGTTTTTGCGCTCTTGTTTTTCATAACTTGGCAAGCGGCCATCTAGATTTTTAACTGTGAGGAGCGAACTTTCTAATTAGCATAAGAAAAATTACGTTTTGTGTGTCATACATCCGGTGACTGTATATAATAAGCAGGGGAGTAATTTTATCATGCCATGTTTAGTGAAAGCAGTACCTACCGTAACCGTACCCTAGTTCACAATTCACATAAAAGCGTTTAACCCTTTCCTGCACAAAGGTTCCAAATTGCATTGGTTAGGTTTTGATCCGCGACCACAGATGGAACCTGCGTCACAGGGACAGCTTTGACACCACAGAACTGTCACGCGTAGCCACTCATCTACCAGTCACCGGCTCCGCTTCACTCGGATACCTAAGGCACTCTAAAGTCTGACCAAAAAAGGTTGAGTCACTTCATGTTTTGCTTGTTGCATAAAAATGGTAAGAGATAGCCCGAACAAAGTATATTCTTGACCCTTGGGACGAGTAGAATTTCATAGTGACCATCACTGGTCACTCTGACGAAAAAGTTACTGTACGCCTACCAAGTTTACAAGCATCATTCATAATATATTGTAGGTTTATGTCCAGCAGACGAACTTTCGAATGAGCTATTGATGTCCACTCAATGTCCACTCAGTGTCCACTTATTAACTGTCGAAGAAAAAGTGCTTTTTTGTTACTAAAACAATTCTTGAATATTTTCACGGTCCAATTTTCCTGTCATAATGTGGAAAATAAGGCGGATATTTGTTCCGACTCCTTATTGTACTGTATTGTACTGTAGCCGAATGTAATACACCCGGTAAACTGACCACTTGACCACTAGAGGGGCAAATCGAGATTTTTTTCACAGGTTGCAGATATGAATCTTGTAATTTAGCCTATCTGAAGCTGCAAGAATTGCTACTACTGCTTAATTTCAAAAACGGTTTAATTTTTTCACTGGTGAGTGACCAGTGGTCATTTCCCAAAAAGTTGCATCAACTGTCTTTAGTGCCTGACTACACAAAACTGATCACAAATAACGCTTAAAACTTGATTACAACATATTTTTAAATTGTTGATCTGTACTTAATCAGCAATTTTCAGTCGATATTAGTTCAACTACCTCAAGCATAGTGCAATATTTATAAACCAGACAGAGTTTGATAATTGCATAAAACTTAACGAATGAAAATGAAACTGTCACAGACAGAAATAAAAACATAATATAAAACATATAATAAACAATACAAGAATACATTATTATACAATATTTAAACTAAACTAGTATTAAAACTAATCCAACACTTCAATTTCGCAAAAACTATTCCACTTTTTAGTAATAAATGGCCAAAAAATCAGCGCAAAATTCAACAAAAAAAGATCGACGTTCCGTAATTTTTGACGCAAAAAACTACAGCGAGCAATCAGTCTTATCCAAAATTGGATTTATCGGAGTAGATGTAACTTTATTTCGTCCATAACACAGCGTCAGCTAAAAGTAGGCTAATTTACCGAAACTCCGAGATAATGTTATGTAATCCGTGTAGGGCGAAATTTCAGCCGGCCATTTTCATTTTGTGCTGTTATTAGCAAAATTAAATCAAATCTAATCCGTTAAATTCAATTTTGGATAAGGCCCTAAGGCCCAGTTTACACAGACTTACTTTTTACTTTTTCCTTTATACTTTTTACTTTTGACTTTATACTTTTTACTTTTGCAAAAGTGTTCACACAGGCTTACTTTTTACTTAAGGAACATCGCATCCAATTGGCTGGTTTTGGCGCACTTGTCTGTCAGAATGCAATTCTGACCAATAACAATGAAGCTCAATAGGCGGAGCTTGTCTCAGAGCATTGTGATTGGCTAGATTGTAAAAGTAAAAAGTAGAACGCGTTTCTACTTTTACTTTTGGCCAAAAGTAAAATCTAAAAAGTAAAAAGTACGTCTGTGTGAACCGGGCCTAAGAGTACGTATATTAATTAGAACTCTTTAGAATCCAAGTTCCTCTAGCACATCGACGCTCATGATGGTCCTGCCAAAATAAAACTTGTTTGGTTTGATTTAAGGGGGTAATTGCGTTTTTAGGTGTTTTTTTAAACTACCATAACTGCACTTAACCTCAACAAAAACTAGAGCGGTCTTTTTTACATTTTTTTACACCTTCTAGCTTTAAAAAAACTATATTTAAAAGCAGATTATTTTTTGCAATTTTACTGCTGCTATCATTTGAATACACCCCATCAGCGGTTTTTTTGACTAGCGCCACAGTTATGAAACTCAAGATCAGCCAACAACTACTAACCTTTTTGCAGTTATGCACTGACATATTATCCCCACCCGTTTTTTGATATAGTTGATAAGTCGTTTCTACGTTGAGAAAATTACATTTTCGTGAAAAAAATCACGTAATTTGACTTTTCTCTAAAATTTTCAAAAGCCCATAACACCGACTCTACAAACTATTTTTAGAAAAGGAAAAAAACGGATGGGGATATTTTCCTAAAGATAATGTGGTTAAAGTTTCGAAGCCGTAGTCCGTTTTTAGCTTGAGTTCTGTGGGCGCAAAAATTACACTGAAATGTCAAAAACCACGAAAACGACATTACCCCCTTAAGTTGGGGCAGGCCGAGCAGAATAATAAATAGGTATCAAGATTTTAGATAGATTCTTTTTCTCTTTAGTGCCTCTAGGGCTTAAAACGGGCCTGGGGACGTCAAACGTATAACGTATATATAAAAGTTCTGAGAGCTCATTTCAATTGTATGTATTTGCCGAAATTGTGAAAATTTGCTCAGCAAATTTCTGGCTGTGTTTATGGCAAAAAAACGGTACACTACACACTAGTTTAGTCTCTACATGTTTTTGAGGACGTTTGGTGTAATTTTGATGCCCTCGCCCCTGAAAAATTGTGTGATATCATCAGCTATTTATTTGACTGTATAACTACATGGCACATGCTATAGGTTTGGCGCTATCGTGCCAAATCAGATTAGCACACATTTTTAGATTGTTCATCTCTGGCTGTGTAGCATTATGTAGCAGCATTATAGGATTAATAGTTCATTAATTATAATTATTACCTAACATAATATATAAGCATTAATATAATAATAACGATTCGTTTTCGCTATTAGCCATAATTAGGCGGAGTTAGCCATAACTAGGATGCCAAATATTCATAACTGGCCGAACCCTTCCTATTGAAAATTGGGATGTATTCATAACCGGGCGGAACCCCCATTCAGGAAATAGCAACTTAGTTCTTGTTTGGCATTTCTTATTTCTGCCTAGTGAGAACCGGGCCTCACTATTTTGCTAACCTATTTGTTATTGTTTCAGAAAATGCTACTTAAATGTACGGCCACAGTGTTTCTAATTTCCCTGGTCATTGACTGCTGCAACGCTCAATCTCTCAGACATCGTCACTCCAGATCCGCACAAAAAAGACATCAGTACGATCTGGCAGTTCATTACAGTTCTTACGGCTGGATCCAACTCTGCTCCAGAAGTTGCCTTCACAAGATTAATAACAAACTACAGTGCTGCTTTGACGTTGCTCCCATTTTGACTCGGGGTTGATGCATTGTTGTATGTTATATGCCCAATGTAGAGTGGACTCAGTAATTTATACTCACTAAAGTCTGCCTAGAAATTGCTGAACTCTGGGACAAAACAGGTGGCGTGACTTTTGTGACTAGTCGCTGTTTGATGCTTGCAATTCGTTCTTTCCGTAATGAAATCGCGTGTGTCTTCTTGTCTCAGGGTCCAGCATTTTTTGGTCAGACTTTAGTGCATACTACGTGACTGCGTAGTGTACGCAACAGGCAATACGCAGCCTAAAAGCGCGTGAATGCGCACTAAACGGTGTTAGAAATTGTTTCTATTACCTTCTTAAAAATTACAGTGCAATAACTCAGTAACTAAAATGCACGCTTGCAGAACAG